>JAOBYK010386792.1:0-16006 GCA_025434845.1 Phenganax subtilis
AAGCATTCTATCCTTTTCCTGGGCATAAAATTGATGTATTCTCTAACAGTTGGGGGCTGCCAGATACCGCGATCAAAATTGGAGGTCCTGGTCCATTGACTAAGCTGGCACTTGAGAGTGGAGTAAACAGGGTAAGAAATAGGGCGCCTAAAACATGACCCGGCAACGGAAATGACACCGCTGATCTATGTGTAGCGCGGACTTCCCCTCCGAATACATTACATTTAACTAAAGTAGCTAGATGGAAGGCTACCTGCACTTACAATCGCTTATGATTGGGTGAAGCCAAAATTAACCTCTACAGGGTGTATAAAAAAAAACGCAATCCTACGTTCAAATAAAAATTTCAAAAAGAGGAGCAATTGATGAAGACTAGTATATCCACCGTTCGAATGCTCTACTATTCAGTTTTATAAAAATTGCTTGTTTGTTAAATTTGAATTTGAAATGAGTGAGTAATGTTACTTTGAGTAAGTGGAATCGGACTATTTAAAATTTCAGATAGCTTGAATTAATTAAACATTTCTTTTAACATGATTACAATCATTCAATGTAGCTACCATTTCTTAGTACACACATATCACTTCGATGTGCATTTTGTGTTCAACTCTTTATAAAAATTATGGATTTCCACGCAAAAAATCTGCCTCAAAAGCATTTCAAACAAAGTATTCGCATGCGGCCGCATGCAACGAGATGCACCATTGGGAATTGAGAACGTTGAATTATTCAAGCATCTAAAAATGACCGCTTGCAGTAAATCACATATTGTGCAGTCCTAAATGCCTTAAAATACACAATCAACAACACAATGAGTAGAGAAAGGATGGGACTAGAACATGAATTCAAAATCAAGACATAGAAATTTATATTATTTCGGTTATATACTTTAAAGATGGATTGCTTTTTTTTATACACCCTGTAGACGCGTAGCCTTCTCCACAGGCAACTCTTGTGCACTTCAGTAAAGCCAACTTACCTAATTTACTATAGACTACTCTATTTGCAATATATACGTTGATAAAATCGACAAATTTCATGAACAAAGCATATATATCGAACAAGAAATTGCGAATATAAATTTTGGCCGCGCTTCGCTTTAGCGGAGATTGATGCTGAGATTGGTGATACGGGGTAATGGCCAGTCTTGGAATAGGGGGGAGCGGAAGAAGGAAGTGGAGGAGAGAGTTGCCTGCTAAAATTCGACATGCGAAGTATGAACTGCGCATATCAGTTGCGCATTACAAAAATACGAATGGGGAGTGGGTTGTTGTCATATTTGTAGCTCTTTTTTAATTATGGTATAGAGAATAGATTTGTACTTGCCAATATGGCCTACGCTAGAGACATTGAGAGACTTTCTGCTTTGCCAGCAATTTCACATGAAAACTCTTCAGAATACACGGTTTCAAAGGGAACTGTAATAAATTAAGTTGTCAAGGCTACTTCTACTTTTGAGGCCACTGCCAAATTTGCTTTTTGGCTACGAGAAGTGAATCAACTTCCACCAAACGAAAAAACAGATATAGAAGTCGGGTATGGTGGCGATCGATTTATTTACAACATCATGCTAGAAGAAGGCAAACTGGAAATTGAACTTAGTCATATGATGAAAACTTCGTCTTTTGCGAATGAAAATGACATAGATCGACTAATTTTTAACGGCACTTATGGATGTGGAGAAATATGCGACTTCGAAAGCGGTGAATTGATTGAGAACACTTTGAAACAGTTCTTCGGTTTCTCGTCATTTCGTCCTTTGCAAAAGGAGACTATTGTGTTAACAATGAAGGGAAAGTGTATTATGGTCATGGGAACTGGTGGTGGTAAATCCTTAACTTTCCTTCTTCCTGCAGTTCTTTCATGCAAACCAACGGTTGTAGTAACTCCAGTGAAGTCCCTGATTGAAGATGTTCTTTTGAAATGCTCTGATCTTAGCAATCCTGCTTGCAAGTTTACTGGGGATATATCACTCGAACCGCAATGCGAATATCTGTCAATATTAGGGATGTATATAAGATTATATTGGTGACACCAGAAGTTTTAAAAGATGGTGAAATAATAAGTGCTGTTGAGACACTGATTGAAGAAGAAAATAAGGCCAGAGTTGTATTCGATGAGGCACATACAATTGTCAGTTGGGGAAATACTTTTCGCCCTGAGTATAGGAAAGTTTGTGAAAAATTGGCAAGATTGTCTGGATGCCCTAAACTATGGTTAAGTGCCACAGTTTCACGTAAAGTTGAAGCAGAAATAAAACGGATTTTTTCAAATCTAACAACTCTACGAACTTCTGTGTTCCGTCAAAACCTTAATCTACGTGTCACAGGACGTACAAGCAGCTTTTATGCAGATTTGTAAAAGTTTATCTTGGTCCAAAGTGGAGAATGTGGGAGAGTATATTGTGTATTGCCTAAAAATGTGTCCATAGTTCATGCAGAATTGTTGAAACGAGGTATAGTCTGTGTTAAGTATCATGGACAACTATCCAAACAATGTAAGGTGGCCAACTACTCAAAGGGGATAAATGGGGAATGTAATTTAATGGTAGCAAACTCTTCATTTGGTATGGGAATTGATAAACAAAATGTCAGATTTGCAATCCATGCTCTAACACCAACAAGCATGGAAGAGTACTACCAGCAGTGTGGACGTGCAGGTCAAGATGGTCAACCCTCTAAATGTGTTTTATATTATACATATGCAGACAAAAATGCTTTGCTCAAACTCTTCAACCACCAGGATGATGTAACATCTCAAATTTCAGCAGTGAACGAACTCATTAACTTTTTGGAAGACCCCGTGCAATGTAGGCACAAGTGCATCATGACGTATTTTGGTGGATCAAGAAATAGTTTTGCATGTGTTAATTCCTGTGACAATTGTTGTCATCGTGGTACATACCATTTAACAGATGGCACGACTGATACTTCAAAGGTTGTTCAAGCCATGGTTGAACTTACTGGAAGGACAGTTGTATGTAACGCACTAAAGTTATTCATGGCTGGAAGCATGCAAAAATCCATACTCAAGCATGGATTTGATATTCTTTCAAGTTTTGCTATTTTGGAAAAGAAATTTTCACCTGTCATTCTTTTCGAGAAGTTCTTGCATTCACTTAATTTTGATGGTGTGTTAAGTGAAAACGTTGTTAGGAAAGGAAGGCATGTTTCTCTTAAACTCATGCTTTGTCCAAAGACTCATGACCTTCTCGCACTTAGAATGAGTATAAGAAGGTATGAGAAGTAAATACAAGTTATAGCATGTCATTTGAAAACTTTCTTTCTAGGAATGATTTAAAGTCATTTGATGCTTTCTCTTTCCCTTTCAATAGTACATTTATTTATTTACTTTGCACCTTTTCTCCTTCGTGGCATTGTTTATCAGCCCATGAATATTTCAAAACATGTTTTCTGTCAAGTGACTTGAACCATTTTTCTTTGGCTGAAAATTGTGCCACCTTTAGTTTATCGTATACAGAAGGTGGTTTTTTGTGTTTTTTGGTTGTGTGGATATCAAATGCTTCCCTGTCTTTGTGCATATCTCTATTAAGTTCAAGTAAGTCAATACTGCATGACATCAGCTCTGCCATTGAGAAGGAGCTTTGAGCTTGAGAAAATTGTTTGACAGGTTTCACCAGATTCTCTTCTGCCTATTCATCTCCTGCGAGTTGATTACCTTTTGTGCCATTAAGGTTTACTGTTCGGTTTTGCCTGTACATTAGGTGGTATGCCTCAGGCCATTTTGCAATTGCATTTACTGTATGAGTAAAGGCCTCATCACGGTAGTTAATTTTACCCATTTGTGCATACACGGCAGGGCATATCATCCATACCCCTTCAGTAGCTGTACTATTTCCATATCGGATTGATTCCTTATACCATCTTGTGATTGGCATGAGATCATTCACAACTTGCGAATTGTATTTAAATACATCATCTCTCTCTTCCTCATCTTTCAACCATTCGCCTAATTTCTCTAAATGAATTTGGTTGTGGTTGCCATTTTCATTGAGAAATGTATCAAGCTCTGAGGGTGATGGAAAATTAGTGGACATTTCAAAGGTCTTCAACACTGTTATTGAATGGCCATCATCATAACCAAACAAGGCCTCCTCATTGTTATTATAATTGTTGTCCTTGAATTTGTATTTGAATGAATTGGGATTTACTGTGGGTCTCTTCATCACTTCCTCTGCAACATGCCAAAAACCTCCTTGGCCAGCAATTCTTGCAATACACTCGTTAATGTATCCGCGATTGTGAAAGTCACCTCCACCTACATTATAATCAATATGAATAATAATAATATTTAATATATCCATTGCCATAGAGCAAGTGTTTTAATAGACTTTTCTGAGAAATATGTTAAAGCATCACAGAAGTGAAGCTAATGTTGCTTAATGCTAAAAAATAGAAAAATTAAAACTTTTATATCTGGAGTATGACATCATAAACATCTGGGCAACGGTTTGCACAACCTTGCAGCAAAACAGTGTTTTTTTGGTCACCCACATTAACATTCAAAACACGTGTTAGATCAACACTTGTCATGGGGTCATTCTCATATTCAATTGCTTCCCGTTCCGTGTGATTCTCGCCTTTCTCTTTGAAGTATGACGAAAGGTAATACATGATTTCGTTCTCTTCCGTAACCTTTCTTTCGATAAGTTCAATCATAATGGTATCAGCTTGCAACTTGGCGATTTCAAGAGGAGACACAGTATTCCTGAACAGGGTTTCCCTTACTGACGCACCGTTTTCTATTAGAAATTTTGCAGTTGCCGTGTGCCCCATATGTAAAGCGAGAGTAAGTGGTGTCTGACCGATACATCTCTAATATTTATCGGACATCCAGAGTAGACAAGGCACCTGACAAATTGCTTGTTTCCTCTCATAGAAGCAATGTAAGCAACTGTTCTTTCGTATTGGTCGCGAGCAGTCAGCCATTGATTGTGCATTTCGGTAACTCGCTCAGTCAAGGAACTATCTGTGGTGTAAACCGACGTAAGCTCTCGGAGTGTTTCAAATACAATGTTAAAACGGTCATCTAATTCCTTATTTGCATCTTTTAAACCTATTTTACACACCAAATCCTCCCAGGTTGAGTCTTTATAAATATTCATTATTTCGGACTCTCACCTCTGACCTGTGATAGGTGGAGCAATTTACATTTGAAGAATTCTGCATTCATTTTCTATTTTATTCTATTATTGGAGAAAAATTTCAGTTGACACTGATCTCACGAGTAGAAACAAGGTAAATCTAAACACGACCAATGATAATTTTAATACTTGTTTTCAAAAATCATGTATAAAACAAACCCAAAGTAGAATAGTAAAAGACACGGTAAAAAAAAAATTGCGGAGTTTTTTAAAACATTTTTATCTTTCTTATATTTCAGCCATAATCACTTTCACTGAAAACATCATCATCAATAGCAGCGACAATCTCATTCACACTATCTGTTTCTTCTGAAAAATTCGAGTCTAAAGTTCTTAAAATGCCCTCGTAATTAGATTGCTGTTCTCTGTGTCGATCAAGACTTTTCATAGATGCAAACCGTTCATATGCATTCTCTATGGCGAATGACTTGCCTGATTTCCGTACTGGAATACAGTTAGAGTTCGTCTGAGATTGCAAAAGAAACTTGAACTCTTCTGTGACCTTGTCCAAGTTCCCAGCTAAACCCACGGTGCTGCATTGCTTCTCATGGGAAATGGGTAATGGGTAAATGCTTGCTTTTGTTGTTGCAACGCCTGGAAATTCTTTATCAGGTAGAGGGATATCAATAATATACTTCTTTTCATTTTTGGGTAATTGTTTTCTACCTGGCACTTTTTCGGCCATCTTTTGTGATTTGGCATTTGAAGCACGAAGGATATCATCATGCGTGTCAACAACACAATTTAAGGCCAAATCAAGTTTTCTCAACATATTTCTTTTCATAAATTCGGTCCATTTCGTATTCTGTTCTTCGTTGTTTTGTGCAAAAGTTGACAATACACTTGCTAGCAATGGTGCTTACAGTAATGAAAACTTAAACGATTCATAAAAAAATTTAATTGACGTCTACAACCTACCTATCTGTGTATCTTTATACTCCAAGGTATTCACTTCTCATTGAGATTTCAAAACCAAGTCTTTCTGCTTTAGTTTATCTTCTATTCCAGTTATATTTACTTCTCTCCATCCCCGAACTGTGAAGTTCCACATTTTCTCTTGCTTCAACTTATCTTTCTGCAACTTTGAAAGTCTTAAGGTCCGTAAGGAAGTGCGGGAGATTTGCACTCCTGATATGTGATGATAGGCTTGTCCCCGCATAAACGCTCAGCGATAATGAATTTATAATTCTTATGCTGATTCTTTAGTACACCAATCCTAAAATCAAAAGTGTAATTAAAAATTAAAATCCAGAACGTACCTACAATGGTATTTACGGTTATCTTGACATTTCACATGAATTCATGTTTTTATAAAGATGCTCATTAATGCATGGTGTTAAAATCGAAAACTCATACCTGTAATTAAATGAGAAATAAAATACCTCTTTAAAGTCAAAATATAAATAATATAATTAGCTCAAACTGTAGAACTTACAATGTAGGGTATGACTCAGTTAGACCAATACGCTGCAATATCCTTATCATTGCAGGTCCAGCCCCGTAGCAAATGCATAACAACGCAAACAAAAAGGGAATGTCATTTCCAGCATGCTGATCCCTAGCATCCAATAAAGAGGCTAGCAAATGGACAGCTGCTCTCATTTTGAAGTGTTCGGTTTTCATTGTGTTTCTTGATGTATTTGAAGAAAGCACTAAAGATGTGTTAACTGCACGTTCTAAATAATCAGGATCTTCATATGAATATTCAGTTCTTTCATGTATAGGTTTTTCGAATTCTAAATTATTTTGATTTGTGTTTTTCATTTTGTTTCTTACTATAGGCTTTTCATTGTTTTGAAAAAGTTTTGATTTTGAATTCTGTGCATTAAACATTGTGTAGGATTGGAACTTTTGTTGTTTAATTATTGTTTTTGTTTTGCCAGTAGCGGCAAATGTGATTATCACAGGAAACTTACGATTTAATAGTAAATAGTTATCGCAATAATTTAATGAGTTAGACAAGGGCATGGGGATGGGTATGCAAGCCTTAAGGCTAGGGTTCGGCAGTATAGTTGAGATATCAAGAGAGTTACAATCAAAGCGTACGAGAAGACTTCAAAGGTATATCTTAGAGACAATTGGGAAACCATCTGTAAGTTACTTTTATTATTTGTATTAGTCAGTGTTAATTTGGCACAGTTTATAGTTTAGTTTAGGATTTCTATAAATTTAGATTTATACTTTTCTATTTAGTCGAACCACGTTTTATGTCATACTGTGTATTGCCTGATCCTCTGCACGACATTGCACCTTATATTGTTATGAAATCATACACTTGAAATTATCGTTTCAAGTTTGCGATTGTGTATTTCGTTGCATTGGTTCTGTACGAATTGGCAAGTTGATATTCGTTTTCTACTCTACTTTCGTTTGAACGGTTTCCACATCTCAGTTGTGTTCAGCCTGTAAGCTCTGTGCATTACTGTCCTGCTCGCGAAACCCATGATGACAGAGCTTACACATTCTTTAATTATACACATTTAATATTATTGTGCTTCAATGATGGCGTTTATGAAGACTTGGTTCTTTTCTTTTTCCTTGGTAAGTTCAGTTGCAGTGGCACTGCCAAACTACACCCCAGCAATTGAAGCAGATGGGTCAAGCCGAGACGAAATCATCGAGCAATATTTCAGTTTGGGATTGAACTATTCAGAAATTTTAGGATTCATCGTCAACATTTATAGTTTTAATTTAAGCTTACGGCAGCTAAAAAGGATTTTGAAGGAACGGCAGTGCAAAAGGACTAATGTCAACAATTTTAATGGCGTGGTTCGTGCAATAGAAAAGGAATTGAATGGTAGTGGGAGCCTTTTTGCATATCGATCTATTCATTAACGGCTTACAAATGATTACGGACTAGTAGTGTCTAGAAACACAGTCCGGTTGGTGCTGAAAGCGTTAGACCCAGAAGGAGATGCCAAAAGAAAATCGCACAGATTGAGAAGAAAATTGTATAGTGCAAAAAGTCCTAATTATATCTGGCATATAGTTAGATATGATAAACTAAAACCAGTTGGCTTTTGTATTCATGGAGCTATTGACGGCTACAGCTGCGCAATCTTATGGCTAGAAGTCTCTTCCTCAAATAACGATCCAGATATTATAGCAAGCTATTACGCCGACTTCGTTAAGGGGATAGATGGTACAGCGCGAATCATTCGGGCAGATAGGGGAACTGAAAATGTTAATGTAGAAGCCATGCAACGTTTTTCTCGTAGATTTTCAGATGACGATTTTGCACGAGACAAAAGTTTTATGCACGGGCAATCAACTTCGAATCAGCGAATAGAATCCTAGTGGGGATTGCTGTGAAAGAGCTGTACTGATTGGTGGATACGCTTCCTCAGAGACTTGAGGGACACTGGTGTTTTGATGATGATAACGAAATTCAACGTGAATGCATCAAGTATTGTTTTATAGACCTCATACAAACTGAGTTACATAGGGTGGCGAAAAACTGGAACACTTACAGAATTCGATCGTCACATAACGCGAAGTCTCCTTCTGGTCGTCCTGATGTTCTGTATTTTAATCCTGAATAACAAGGAATTCAGGACTATCTAATACCTGTTCGCACGGATGAAAGAGAAATAGCAGTAGAATTGTGTTGCACGCAACCTACACTGAGGGGATGTTCTGAAGAATTTAATATGCTGAATGTTGATGGAAGATGAAGGGCTCACTATGCCTTCTACTGCCAATAAGGCAAAAAATTTTTATGTTGACTTCCTTGGGTTTATCAGAGGAATAGACGACATTGAAATTTGAAAACAGTAACTTCAACTTCATGCGTTTATTCTTGAGATTCGTATTTGTGCCGTAAAAGTTAGCCAGGCAGTTCAGTATGTATTTTCTGTTTTAAACACAAATACTCGTGCACCTTTGACAAACTATGCACCTTTCATGTAGTCTTTATAGTAACATTTAAACTCCTAATTTATGATCCGAGGTATAATTTAATGTATAATTTACATTAACGAATGTACCCATCATGCATGCATGCATAACCGTGATCACTGCAAATGGCAAATCAAATGCTTACCATGTTACTGAACAGAAATCACCAACAATAACTGAACATATATGAATGCAGTATTGTTCATAGTTATAGCAGTCTTGCTGTCTAACCATAAATTGACTGGAAAAATATTTATCATTTTTAGAATTACTTCTACTAATGTTTTGCAAGTAAGTTTACAAAGCATGAAAGTATTACAATACTCTACATGCATCATTTCGAGTCAGTCCATATACACGTATAGTCATGAACAAATACTTTATTATTATCATGCGTTTAACAAGGTATGCATACAATATGCATACCACATGCCTGACTAGCGTGTATAATGTGCAGTAACGCAAACCCTAACCCATATAACTAACAACAAAAAAGTGTAAAAGCTTATGCTATGTCTATGTCCCAGTATCGACTGGTAAATATATTGTTCATTTCTAACCGAAACTGGGGAAAAGAGTCATACGTCATTGGTAGCTTCCGCGCAAAGCGAACTTGTATCGTTAAAATTGAAACTATTTAAGTACAGTTAGTTCCAGTTGAGTATGGGGTGCGGAATGTAAATTTTTTATTTAGCAAAATTTACACACGTTTTTTGATTATTTAATAAATAACCAAATTACCGAATTAAAGTGGTTATATTAAAGAACCACTTTTCGTTCACTTGGTTATATCAAATAACCAGAACTTACTAAAGTGGTTATTTGAAATAAACAGAAATAATGTAAGTGGTTATTTGAAATAAACAAGCATAGGTATTTCTATGATATGAAATTTGGTTATATCAAATAACCAAAATAATATATTTACACTTGGCGACCTAAATTACGTAAGCAAACCTCAGCGGGTTTTTCTCATCTACCCCGGAATGAATTCTGGAATTGGGTTTCCTTGTTTTCTATTAAATTCAGGCAAAACTTGTCTTACATAGACTTCAACAGCGAGGAAAATGGCTGAAGAAACATCGAGCTCTTCTACTACTCAGTCCAAAGCAAGAAATTTGGAGAGCATACTGACGGAAGCAATTGGTCGGACCGTTTAACGAAACTTTTATATATTTGTGTAACTTCTTATTCTACTACATATGTTTAATTTGAATGAAGGCAACATCAAGTGCGAGTACTGATGCAAGACAGGTTGTCAACAGTTTGAATGACCCTTGGTGCTGGTTCTGGTGGACTATGGAACCAAGTCATCATGGTCAATAAGTTTAATATCCCTGAAACTAAGTAACACCACCACCATTTTGCCAGTATCTTGCAGTATTCCGCTTACCAGCTGGCCCTAGGAGCATGTGGTCAGCTCACTATTTATTAGCTAATCACCCTGGAGAGGCATTACAGATGACAAACACAATTAATGTCTCATTACATTAATGTCTAATTACAAAGTTTGTCTTTCATTGTATACTTTTAAATTCCACTTGGATATTGCACTATGCCTAACATGAAAATACTACGAAATTCATGGTATAACTAACCACCTCTAATTTGCTGGTTTACAGCAAAGTGGCTAATGGCATGATACACAATATGTAATGGTACCCGAGGGGTGGGTTAATTAAAAGTAACATGCCCCTTCATTTGTAATGCCCCTCCGGAGTGAGAAGCTAATTAATATTGGGCTGACCACATGCCCCTAGGGCCAGCTAGTAAGTGGAATACTGCAAGATACTGGAAAAATAGTGGTGGTGTTACGTAGTTTTAGGGATATTAAACTTATTGACCATAATGACTTAGTTCCTTACTCCACCAGAACCAGCACCAGGGTCATTCAAACTGTTGACAACCTGTCTTGCATCAGTGCTCGCACTTGATGTTGCCTTCATTGGAATTAAACGCATGCAGTTGAATAAAAATTTGCTTCATTTTACTCAAATATAAATGTTTCATGAATGGCCCGACCAATTGCTTCCGTCAGTGTTCTCTCCAAACTTCTTGCTTTGGACTGAGTAGTCGAAGAGCACCTTGTTTGTTCTGCCATCTTCCTGGCTGCTGAAGTTTATGTAAGACAATTTTTGCCTGAATTTAATAGAAAACAAAGAAAGCCAATCCCGGAATTTATTCCGGGGGAGATGAGAGCGGTTGGCTTACGTAATTTAGGTCGCCAAGTGTAAATATATTATTTTGGTTATTTGATACAACCAAATTTGCGATTTGTTCAGAAGTTGGTTATTTGATATCATACGAATACGTATGCTTGTTTATTTCAAATAACCACTTACATTATTTCTGTTTATTTCAAATAACCACTTTCGTAAGTTTTGGTTACTTGATACAACCAAGTGAAGCAAAAGTGGTTATTTAATATAACCGCCGAAATGGATTGAGATCACTTTATGTTTTCTCTGTTGGGAATGGTGGAATATTTGGTGATTATTGCAGCTACGATGGTTATTTAATATAACCACTTTCGGTAATTTGGTTATTTATTAAATAATCAAAACACGTGTGTAAATTTTGTGAAATAATAAATTTACATTCCGCGTCCCACAGCAAAAAGGATTTGGGTGACAAATTTTGCTAGTGGGAAACTGGCATTAGGTTGTAGAGATATTTGAAATACCAACAATATACCTTTTTTCAATGTTTGATGGCTAAAAAGGGAAACTTTATTAGCGAAGCTTTTTGCAACCTTTTCCCTCTATGGAGACAACAACTTATTGCTCAGTCCTGTTTGCGCAGCGACGTTTCACAGGGGAATTCTCCATGCTGTTAAATTAAAATTTAAATTTTGCTCCATACTGGTATTTAAGACTTGTGGTAGCCTCAATAGTAAACGGTGCATGCACAGATAAAAACGATTTCCTGCTTTTACGCATGCGGGCGGAACGCATAGTTTGTTACACGCTCTGTTGACCTTGCATACACGCGGAAACAGTTGAATTACTTTTGGCTTTACTAGTGTTCATGCGAGATCTAGCGCGGACAGACAAAATAACGTACGTTCAAAACTGCGCGCTCCTTCTGCGTGGGCAGAACGGACGCAGTGGAAAATGACGTTAAAGCTCGTTTCAATCGTCGCGCTACTGTCGTGTTGAATGGCATTAAAAACTATACCTGATCAGGCGAAATCCCTAAATATCGACTTTTTATGCATTCATTGCGACAGTAGCATTTGAAGCGGGCCTAAATTTAGTTTTCATTTGATGTTTCACAGCATATTAAAACTCAACTTGCAGCTGATAGCAACGCAACTTTGTGCTGTTTTTTATGTACACTGTGGTTTTGTGATGTATATGTAATTGGTTTTGTTTGTAGGGCCGAAATGGATTGGGATCACTTTATGTTTTCTCTGTTGGGAATGGTGGAATATTTGGTGATTATTGCAGCTACGATGGTTTTATTAACAGTATATACACCATCCCTGTTGCTGCTGTGGATCAAAATGGAGGCCCTAGAGCCACATCTGAAAGATGCAGTGCTGTTATGACAGCTGCCTACTCCGTCAATATGGTAAACAGCATAGCAAAATATTTTATTGAGCATACTATGTGGATAATTAGCAGTCTCAAGCGCAAAATCACGCACAGAGTATTTGACGAAGAAAGCCGTATAAAAGTGAATGCTTTTGGATTTAAATTGTACATTACATGATATGATTTGGTGTGAGATTGTATGATATATATAGGGCATATTTTATTAGTTATCCCTACAAGGGCTTTTCATATTCATTTTGTAGTTCAGTGCAACTATATAGTAATTGCTTCACGTATACGCATATTTAACCTTAGTTATTTATCTTTACAATGATTGTAGTATTAGTTTTCTACTCTGCTTGTCCTAACCCACCCTGTCAACTTTCCGTGTATTAAGAAACCGGAGTGCCCAGAGAAAATGTACGACTTTTGGCACAGTAGGTGGTGAACTGTCTTCATGTGAGAAAGTAAAGTCTGCGCTGAGAATCCACCTCACAAGCTCATCGGTGAAACGGGCTTGTTCTAGCGACTGCATCACCCTTATCAACCAGCAAAGACCGTTGCTCAAAATTGTATGTAATGTCGTTTGGAAATATTTGAAATATCGTTGGAATATGATCAACAAAATAAATGTGTGTGATAAACTCTTCGCGGAAGAGTTTGGAGGTATTTTACTCTGTATACTTTTCATTATACAGGAGACAACTTCAAATGCAACAAATGTGGCATGTGACTCAAATTTTGGTCACACTTCAGCTGCAGCTGCTTTGGTATCGGGAATTCTGGCGCTGGCATTACAAGCAAAGTAAGAAAGGAAATGCTTTGCCTAATAAATTAACAGCATTGATTTTCAAACTAAAATCGATTATCTAAGCTCTGAAAGACAGTGTATCAATATAATACATGCAACACACACCCACGTTTATGGAACAAGAATGGAAGTAAACTTCTCCAAGGTATCATCACCTACGTCAGCCAAAATTGCCTTGCCAAAGCAGGAAACGAACCCACACATTTAAGCCCTTACTGGACTGCTATCGGAGCGGCTCAAATTTTGCAGCTATTGATGCTTTGTAAGGATTTTTAATGGTAATAACACAAGGAAATATATGAAATCTGTCAGCCTAGTTAACATTTGCTTTTGCTTGTTGCTCCTTAAGAGCAAACAAAGATGCTGTGACAAGTGAATCTGGTACTCCTCCATCACTCCAGCAATTGAACTACCCAAGGAGTCGAGCTCACCCTGTAGCGGTAGTTTTATCTCTTCAGCATCGTAAGTCGTATTATGGTATTAAATAATCCAACTTACTCAAGGTATCCTGAGGTTACCTCATTTATGTCATTATGATGACATAAAATGATGTAAAATGTCATTACGATGTTAGTGAAACCAGCTGTGGTTTTGAAATATCTTTGATTGATCCGACCGACCTAATAGCTAGGTGGTTGTAGTGAATTCTATTGAATAGCATATCACATGTTTTATTTGATTTCTGCTTTGGCCAGCGAGTCTTTCGCTGCCTTTGTTGTGAGCTCGATGGAACTTACAATTGCATTCTCCGCTCATGGATAAAAAAAATTATTTAAATACTTGATTTTTATGTGATTAATTTAAAAAGCGTCTAAAGCGAATTTCTCACTATTGGGTCAAGATGATCATTCATTTACGTCATGCATACGTTATAATTATTCATCATAATGTATACAATCTTCATTTTGATTGGTTAACGACCTACAAATATCTCCTGGTATTTGTCATAATGATGTCATATGTACAAATAATTCCTTGTATTCTGTAATTATGATGTCATATCTACAATTATTAATTTCTACAATAGCTGCCGCCAGCAAAATGCAAAAGCCGGTTTTGATAAAATGAAACTTAATGAATTTATTCGACTTCTTTACTCCTCTTTGATTACTATTTTAGTTGTTGTTAATAATAAAATAATGATTTCGTTCACTTTTCTCTTGATATCGACCTCATCCAATAAAAAATAATTATATGGAGAGCCTGCGAAGCAGTCTTGTTCAAATTTGGTGCATATTGTTAAAATTATTTTATGGAGAAATATTGTAAGTTTTTTTAAAAATTTTTATTATTATACTAATAATATATATTTGCTACAAATCCGGAGAAATGGCAACAATTGCGGCAGAAAAAATGGATGAGTTGTGCGAATACCTGGAAAAGGTCTCCATCATGTTTTGTCTGCTTCTGCTACCCGAATGGCTTGAATTTTTCGTTGCCTCTACTCAAGAACTTTCAAATGAAGAACTCCAGCAAAAAAGCTAAATTTCTTAAAGTTCAGCAGTAATATATACATAAAAACAGATTTCAACAAAAAAATAAATACGGGGCCTGAAAAATGCAACATGATGTGTATTTGTGAATAGATTGAACTTTGAGGCTCGCTATTTGATTTATCAAAATAAGCAACAAAAACTTGGCTCCTCATTTATGTAATGAGCTATGTACTACCTGGGGAGAGGGCACATCAGCAAAAACGGCAGATTTTTGGTGGCGTAAGCACAGGTCCTCTTTCTCATAGTAATGACAACTGACCATGTAAATAAATTCACTTTTAGCGAATTTGTGATTCAACTACAATTTCTTTTCACAAAAAAGTCCAAACTCTTGCTTTAGTTTGGTTTTTAAACGAGGACAGCAGGACTAATGAAATGTTTTAAAGGTATTAAACGTATGCACGTTGGGAATATAGTATTAAAGGACAAATAAGTGTCGGATTTTGCTTTTTGGAGACAGTAAACACGGATGCAAATTTGTCATGTTTATTTTTACATGTATTTTGCCAGCATATTTCTTTGTAATACGTCCATATCTAGCTAAAGTTTATGTATTGCTTATGTCATATGGTTTTTTCATGCCTCCTGTAAAAACTTAAAATCTTGTCCGAAACCACACTTATGCCCACATTTTGTCATAGTTTGGTTGTCTTGACTACTCATTCACATATGAAAGTAATCAAACCTTATTTTACTTACAATATAATCAATGTCCACAATCATTGCGATACAATTGTATTTTTATTGTTCGTATTTTGATCCTCAAAGGTATTTTTCATACAAACAGTTTTGCTTTGAAAATATTATGAACATGAAAATGGGAAAATTTTTGAGCAGTTAGCAAAAAATGCATACGTCATGCTTCATTTTTCGCTTAATAAGGCAAATAATAGCCAAAAGATGTGGTAAGTTGTCGCTACGATGAGAATAAGGACCTCCGCTTACGCATGAAAAATCTGTCGCCGATCTTCAGTGATTTTGAACAGGAGTCCTCTCCCCAGGTATTATGTAGCTCAGTGACCTACGTGTATCTTGTTTAATAAGCAGAAATACGTTGTCCTGGCGTGATATGCAGCACTTGGTAGTAAGGTCCAGCAGAACT
>JAOBYK010386903.1:0-16003 GCA_025434845.1 Phenganax subtilis
AAACGTTAAGATTTTGATGTGACAACGTACGTTGCGAACGGAAGTTGTTTCACAGTCAAACGGAATCCGCTGTATTTCCTCTATTTTCTCGGAACCTTGTGGTGCCTAATCACCAACTAGCTGTTTTATTGACATTACTTACTTGGCTCTCTAGTCGTCACGTTTTCACCATTTTCAACCAATGCAGCGTTGGCGTGAATTGCAAATAGTCCAAATACCAGGTGGAGTAGTATCACTTTATACAACCTCGTCATTTGGTATATGAAAAACTATATAATGATAAGAACAGTAATACTCTGAATGATCATTTTGATTTTTTAAGGCCCGTATACACGTGCAATTATCGATGCGATTTTTCTCGTGTTGAACGATGTGAAAGAGTTGATAACTGGGGAATATCCTTGGTCCAACAATTTTGCTAATGCACTCGCCACCCTACTCGATCGCATACGCTAAGAGGAGAAAAATCGCAGCAAAAATCTCCCGTGCAAACGGGCCTTCGTGTCTGTAATATATCATTGTAGTAGTATAGCAGTGAACTCTTCCTAAAGCAGACACTCTCACAACCAATTTTTTGTGCGCCTTGAGGAGCTATCTCCCCTTTTGGGTGCCTAAAGGCCAGTTCACACGAGGACTTTTGCTGCGATTTTTCTCCTTTTTGTGTATGTGATCGAGCAGGTTGACTGGCGAGTGCATTAGCAAAATTGTTGGACCAAGTATACTTGCCAGTTATCCACTCTATCACATCGCTCAACACGAGAAAAATCGCATCGAAAATCGCCTGTGTGAACTGGCCTTAAAAGAGAGTTCACTTCACTGTTACACTATGCATAGTTACTTAGAGAAGCTGCATTTCTCCTTATGGGTGCATTTTGCGTTTGTATTTAGTTTTATTCTACTTTGTAATAAGTACATATTCAGTGGAAACAAAATACGACATTTTTGTTGAATTAAAAGTTCAATATAATTTCATGAGGAGAATTCGAAAACCACTTGTTCAATCAGTTTTTGTATTTTGTAATACAAGTAAATTCATTTATTTGTATGAGCTTTTTCTTCTACTTCTCGTCTCAAATGTCCAAATCTCATTGGGTTTTTCAAAAAACAATAAAATCTTGATGAAAATCTGTAGATTAGCGACGTTACTTTCAGGGGCCGGTTTTAGCATAAACGGTGGATAACTTCAATATAGAAGTGTTTTGAATTCTGACTTATCCACCGTTTAAGCTAAAGGACGTACGAACAACCGACCCCAGTATTGGAACCATTAGCTCTAGCTTTTTAAGCTCGTTTTGGATTGGTTGATCACGTAGACGCAACGCTTCTCATTTGCGTTAAACCTGGTTTCGATATGGTCGTAACTGTCGCATTGTAAAAGTCACGATATTTCTGAACAGCCAAAATATTCTGCCTTCTTAACAGTAAATCTTTTAGAAAGCATACATATCACCGACTAATTATTGCTTTGCTAACAATTAGATTGAAACTGTTTTACTTCGACTGTTAACAAAGATCGTGACTCCATCTTTTAATGCAGTTACGATCATATGTTAAAGCAGGCTTTGATGGTAGTCGTATTGATAATAGAGAGGTTCAGATCTGACTTCCACTACCGGTACCACTACCTTTTGCTAACTAAGCTTGTAATTGATTGGTTAGTCAATTAAATAAGGCGCATCTCATTGGTTGGTCTTAGCAAATGGTAGTCGTAGTGGTATTGGAAGTCAAATCTGAACCTCTCTAATGCATGAAAGTGGAATCGGTATGTCGGTAATTGAAATTTCTTTGGTCACTAGACTCTTTAAGGCTAAAATAGTGTTGAATCTTTTAAGTTCAGAGGACATTTACTGCCGCGGTAGTATTTGCCTCGATACAAACGCTCGCCTTCAGTTTGCCTTGGATTTAATTCCACAACCGCTCATTGTAACTTGAAATATAACGCTGTGAATGGGTAGATACTTAGGCTATGTGCACACGGTAACGTTTTCGAGCGTTTTCATTTGTGTTTTCACGCGAAAACAGATGCAAACACTGACAATTTAGGACAGGGGCTGCAGCTAATGTAATATATTGAAAATATTTTCCCTTGGAAAGTGTTAACTAAGCGTTAAAACGATAAACGAGACACAAACGTTTTTGGAAACGCTTGAAAACGGCGCTCGTGTGCACGTACCCTTAGTAATATTCACAAGCACAGTTAATATAGCTATGCACTTTGTGGTACAATCTATAAATGAAAGGATAGAAGATACTAAAGTTTGTTTGTCACCATGCATCCAACGACTCTCACGAATGTAGAAAGTTTTTCAAGGTCTCTACATCTATTTAATCTACTGCATAGTTGTAAAATTTATATATCAAATTTGTGAACCCAAAAGAATTTTTAGTAAGATCATCAGGCGTGTGTGGAATTGAAAATATACATTCGTTCCTAAGATCATCCTATGAATGATGTAACGAAGGAAGGAGAGTCACCAAGTATGTGGTTTGGATCCCTAACCATGTAGTGGATTTACGTCAAAACTAAGTGCACAATTTGTACGATTTTGGTGTAACTAATACTGCTTTGTAATTTATGAAAACCTCATTGTTTCACGGCTGTTATGAATGCAAAAGCTGTAATATATCAGGACCCTACCCTCTGGGCCACACTAAACCGTACCGAACTTGCATGTTGCTGCAATGTTCTAGACTTTTAAAATGTACCCAGTAATTCACAATAGCAAGGTATGGTAGTATTATGCCTACAAATATACGTTGTTTTTTTCTATGTACATTCATGGTTGGGAGTCAGAGTGCGCAGCGTGCATGCACTCATGCAAACACATGCGATCGCAATACTGGCTTCAAATTCCAGCATCTTCAATTTTACGTTCTTTGAAGTTCTTTTCACCCAATAATTTTAATCCAGCTTTATAAGTTTGTTGAAAAAGAAATAAATACTCACATAGGATAAGGCTAAAATCTTCAGTCAACAAACAGCAGTACACGCTTCGCTTTCACAGAAGATGCAGACAGATCTTAGATCATTTGGATTGTGCAATATCCCGTGAATTACGTGTGTGTGCTTTTATGTGCTATCGTATTACACTCTAATGAGATCTTTTATGCCATTTCAAAGTTATATCATTGCCGCTAGTCCAATAGATGAAATTTCATTTATCCTTGAGTAAAAGCTGTGCAAAAAGGCAATTGAACTTCGGCAGGCTGCTGCACTAAATTTGGCATTAAATTTAAAGAACTCTACATTACTTTGCTTTCCCATATCGGAGCGATTGTAGACTACCCGTCCACGTTCCAACCCTCACTCACACTTTTCTCGCCGAAGTGAAAATAATTACGTAATCATTATAAATCCGTTTTGTTTTGGAAAGCCTGGGTAAGACATATTTTTCCAATGTACGATGATACGAAGCAAAGTGAGGAAATTATGCAATTACTAGAAAGTTAGAAAAATATTAAAAGACTTGGTAAAAGTATTATTTTTCGCTGATACGATGATACGCAGTGAGGAAATTACGCAATCACTACAAAGTTCGAGCAATTGGACGGATTAAAGGGGAAGTCTGTGTTGCAAACAACTTGGGCTTAAATGAAAGATACCATTTTGCTTATCTTCCTTGCGAAGTTCTAAGTCTTCGCGCCGAATGTAAGTCGAGAAATACCACGAAGAAAATGGGCGTAACATTGCGTAATTTGAATCCGCCATGATTTCTGTGACGTCATTGGGTCCCAAGGTGACCTGACGCTCGTGTTTTTGTAACTTTTGGGTCTTGACTGCCTGTAAAGCTTTCTGTGCTGTTACATCTTCACCCATTTTCTCCGCAAACGTTGTTAAATAACAAATTTAGCAAAATTTCTGCTCTTTGAAAAACACAAAAGTCACCTTGCGACCTGCGAAGTGACGTCACAGAAATCATGGCGGATTCAAATTACGCAATGTTACTCGCGTTTTCTTTGCTGTATGTTTCGACTTATATTCGGCGCGAAGACTTAGAACTTCGCATGGAAGATAAGCAAAATGGTATCTTTCATTTAAGCCTAGTTGTTCGCAATACAGACTTCCCCTTTGAGGAGCGATAACTATGGAACGCTACTAGATTTACACGTTGGGTTTCGATAGTACAATCGTCAGGACGAGCACCTTCCACCATTGAGAGGGTGTGTTCGATTCTTGGGACGGACAAAAAATTTTCTTCATGTAAAAAGAATTCGTCCTACAAGGAAAATGTATCAAGGTGGGCTAGGATAAGCGGATTAGAAAAGTTGTATTATATTTGCTGTAAAATAAAATCTATCTAGAACAAAACAAAAGCTTTCTAACTTTCTACATTTGCACGATTGCTAGTCAAACAGCTACATGATTTATAAAAACCAGTACGAAAGTCTGTATCAACCACTACGCTCCGGATTTCAATGTTTGTGCGGAACTTTTTAGCCTAATCACAGTATCTTCTAACGTACTTAACATTGGGGTAGTGGTAGGGAAGGAGAGAATGAGGAAGGGAAAGGTAGTGCACTGTAAAGTCGAAGTAAGCATTTTTATTTTCGCCGATTCTAATTATCGCAAAGTTTTTGAAAATATTGTATAGATATTGTATAATTGTTGTTCTCGTATAGCCGTGTGAGTAGCCACACCGCAACTCAGTACATATGTTTAGTTGCATTTTCATGATGAAATGTCTTCGACTTCAACCACATCTTGCGATTCATCAGCTTCGTCACTCTCTGACTTGTTCGTCATGCCATCCTGGAAAAATTGTCGACAAAAATGTACCTTCAAAATTTAAATGTTCGGGTAGTAGGCTGCATTGTCCGGAAAAACAACGTGTAATATGCTACACATGCGGCCGCCAGCGCAAGTTGATTTTCAAATCATCCTCCATTGCACTGGGATGGAGCGTGCATTTTTGAGCATGCGCTGTACTTACCGCACTTTTTTGCTGCATTTTAATCAACCGTCTGTTGCTGTGGAACTTTTTCTCCTCGAAATGTCGTCGGCACAGGAAACATAACAAGCAGCCGACAATGATGGCGGTTATACCAATTCCCAATACAACTGCTATTGTAACTTTCACCCGGTCGTCGTCTAAGATGGGTGAAATAGCAATATTATGGTATATATGGTAGCCAGTGAATGGACATTCTCCATATCAAAACTTAGTCATGCCTGCTTTTCAGTGAGGAATTTGCTCTTGTGTACGGTCGTCAAGGAAAAGCTGTTTCGTCGTACAGGCAAGGACGTGGACTCGTCAAGAAAATTGTCCAGAAAAACTTGTCCTTTGCTCGTACGAGCAAGTGAACTCGTCAATTGACTTTTCAAGGAAAACTTGTTAGTTGCACGCGCGAGCTGACTAACTTGTAAGGGAAGATTTGCTCAATTAATAACAAAGCAGGCAAGGAGTTCTTTGAATGTTTTCATGATGATTTGCAACAAATATGAGTTTTTTGTGGGAACACCACGTAAATTTATTTATGCAAAGCTTGCGGTACTAAGCTCGGTCCGTCATCAGTACGGATTTGCACACACGGCGCTCCGGGATTACGGGCCGAAAGCTTTGCATAGATAAATTTACGTAGTGTTTCCAAAAAAGTCTTATGTTGAAAGCAGACAAGCTTTATTTTTAATTAATTTGAACAACGGTTAGTTCATTACAATAGTTGTGCATAAATTTTTATTGCTATGCCAGTGCACGTAGCACGAGCCAAATGTGCGGTGAAGACAGATTGCGTGGTTGCACGCAGAAATACGGAATTCATTTCGAGTGTTGAAAGACGTACATCTACTACATAGTGAGCAGCGCAGCGAACAAGTGAGCAACATTCTCTTCACCGCGATTTATAAACAAATTATGAATAAATCAGTGTTGCCAACTGTAATTTTGTAAAAAATCCCAAGCAAGCTCCCAAAATATCCCGAACGTTCCTGCAAAATCCCGATATTTCCAAAATTGAGGGAGTTTTCAATTTAGCCTTAATTTCGGGTGGAATTGGTAGGATATAATTGTACGTCACGTTGTAAACACGAAATCTGATATCAAATATGTAGCTGAATAGGCTTCATATGCGAGCGAAAGAACCCTGAAGTTTTGAAAAAACTGCTTTTCAGCCAGTTTTATCAAAAAATTGTTTTCCAACTTTCGAGTTTCCTTTTTTCAAAAATCAAAAAAAATCCCGAGATTGACGATTTAAAAAAAATATCCCAAAACATCCCAAGTGCTTCAAAAACTCCCTAGATCTCGGGATAAAATCCCAGACTTGGCAACACTGGAACAAATGACGATTGACGTAGAAACACGAAAAAAAATATGTAAATAGTATACATTCGTCGAAAAAGCAAGATTCCAAGGAGCAATGAAGCGGCCAAAATAAACATCCGTGGCAATGCGTGATACGTTTTACAACGTTCGCTGATTGGTCAAAAATATTCCCTACGCGATTTTCGACTGGCTTGCAAAATTGATATTTTCACAATTGTGTTTAAATACGATTTTTCTCAGCAGCGAAATACTCTTTTTGTTTATATAATAAAACGACTTACAGCAAATCTAGAGCCGATATAATGAGAAAAAACAGTTACCATACTTTATTACTGTATTATTAGATACCGTACTAAATAATTATATGAGGGTCTTATATGGCATCATTGGAATGGCATTTAGTTGGTAGAAAACCTAGAAATATGTGATACAGTACGCATGAACAATCCACAAGTACAATTTCCTAGTGTTAAAATGCATGGGAACAGTTCCACGGTATGCATGCACTTGCCCTTCAGCATACATTTCCTTTGAGGCTTGACCCAGCATGCTACTTATTATGTACGGCTCTCGTTAGCTTTCAAACAATTTTTTTATTGATTTGAGGCTTGTTACAATGTATAGAAAGATTCTGTTTAAAATTCGTTCATCTAGATTTACCGTTTTTTGGAGGGGTAGTTGTTGAATTCCCGGTCGGTTTTAGTTGAGCTATCGAGGTCGAGATCGAGGTAACCAAACATACCAGATTTGGAAAGAAAAGACACTTGGTAATTCGTTGACAAGAGCCCATGTCTTTGTCAGATATGTACGATTACTTTCTTGTTACGCCATTACATCAATTTGTTATGACGGTTGTATCACTGTCCAAAACGCGAACACTTGTATACATTCGCGGACAAAGGTCACTGACTCACTGAAGACTTATATTCTTTGCTCTGTTTACATTACACTTTCATTCTGTCATTCAATCTTTTAAGTGCCTTGCATATCAGATTACTTGCATGCAAGGTAGTGAAGCCATTTTAAGAGTGAAAGGCTTGTGCATGGCGTCATGATCCAACTGAAAATCGCATCGTTCTTAAGTATCGTACGGCCTGGTTTGGAGACTTTATCGTTTGTTCTTGTTTATGCAAATTTCTGTGCAGTTAATTAAGACATCTTTTGTCATTGCATGAAGAAAACTGGGGACATGATCTGGCGACTTGGATAGCCAGACCGTTTAATTAAATCAGTATTTGCAATCGCATAACTTAATTGCCGTTGATTTTACAACAGTAAAAAGCTAAAAAAAGCACTACTTATACGATAACCCACGATGATCTTAACTATAACTAGTATAACACTGCTACTTATTATACGACTTGTACTACTAATATAATTAACCTAAAAATATATTTACTTGCAGGATTAAGTTGAAATCTATTATCATCAGACCACTTATTGATTTCCTCTATTCTATCTTGTAAGGAACTAACACCAGCTTTTCGAGTGATATCCGAAACTGAAGTATCATCTGCAAATTTCCGTAAATCGCTTATCATGGCCAGGAATAGCCAAGGATCGATTTTCGTTCGTTGGGGAATGCCCACAGGAATTTCTAGAGAACTTGAATACGCAGAGTGCATATTCTTACTCTTTGAGATCGCCCAAGAAGAAAATCAGTTAGCCAGTCTAGGAGCGTTGGCTTCATTTCAAAATTCTGTAATTTTCAAACAAGAGGGTTGAGATCGACCAGGTCGAAAGCTTTATGATAGTCAAGTAACGCTCCTCTTATACTATTGAGCCTGTCCCATCCAGCGCACCTAGCCAACTGTGTATCATTGAGATAAGGGCACAACTCGGGCACAAATTGTGTTTGATCCTGGAATGAAGTCAAATTGTCTCTCGTCCATCTTGTTCAATAGTTTAGCCTTTAAATCATTCTCTATAATGATATTTTCAGCAACTTTCGACAACGTTGACGTTAGAGATACTTGCCGTAAGATCCTTAATAAAGTCAGTTATATTTCTGGATTTAGGAATGGGTGGAATATATGTCGTTTTCCATACTTTTGGGACTTTACATTCCCGTCAGGATGTATTAAGTATGTCAGTAGTAGCACCTAGTACCCATTGAAGAAGAAATTTTTAAGCTAGTCGAAGGAGTTTAAGCATCAGTGACCAAAGACAATGAACGTCGCCGCTCATTGGCGATATATGAGAACCAGGCTTTAACCGTATTCTTTGTTATTCTTTCGGTTTTGTTCGCGCTTTTTGCATACAGCCTAGCTTCCACGTGGTCGAAACCATGGCGTTAGCAAAGAGTCATGATATCTCTCAACGGCCAAAATATTCTATCTTCTCAGCAGTTGATCTTACTGTACATAATTAAATATGATATATGATATTTTATTGGTTATCCATACGGCTTTTCACAACCAATTACATTTCGGTGCAACTATTTGGTGTTTATTGCGTCTATATTTAACCTATAAGCCATTTATCTTTACAACAATTGTAGATTATAGTTTCCGAAACTGCTTATCCTAACCGACCCTGTCAACTTTCCCTGTAGGAGAAAACAGCAAAAAACTTTACTCTAACTTCTTCGTGGTTACCAAACCAAACTGCGCGCGTATAGGCTCTGCTTGTCAGCGGTTTTACTAATATTTGCGCGCAAGATGTGGCGGCGTGGCACAGAATTTGCTGTTTTGGTGTAACCAACGAAGTTCAGACTACGAACTGCAGCTATACCTAGAACAAGAGGGTTGTTGGGACTTGGGAATCGTTTTAGTGAGGGAGGATAATCGGGGAAAAACGGAGGACCAACCGAATTCGACAGAAATTGTTAAAATCTGGAGAACAAAGCCCTTCCGATGAACGTATTGTACTGAATCAAAATCTGTTCCAAAACTGTAAATGTAGCCCATTACAAGAACTATTTGCTTACGAACAGTATGTGGCAGCCCTTACACAATTTGCATGATAATATCAAATTTCGAATTCAAAACATAACATTTGACGTATTGTCATTTGTCAAGCCACTGCGGTCAAGTTATAACTTGCTGAGTTCAAAATGGCACCGCAATTTGTAGTCTTCTTCAATGATCACAAGCAATTCTTCTACCCGGGAGAAAAGGTTGCTGGAAACATTACAATGCAGCTCAACGAGGCTATAAAATATCGTAGTCTTAAACTAAAATTCAAAGGCAAAAGCTACGTTCATTGGACAACAGGTTCAAATAAAAGCAAACAACATCACGAAAACATCGAACGATATTTCGACGATTGGGTTTTCCTAATGCCGCCTTTGCCGCCTCATTCATCGGCAAAGCTTGGACCAGGGGAACTGAACTATCCGTTCAACTTTGAATTACCCAATGATTTACCGCCTAGTTTTGAAACGATTGGTGCTGAGACGGGCTACATCAGATACTACATGAAAATTAAAATAAATATCGATTCTCGCGTGCCAAAGTCGAACATCGAACAGCTTATCCCATTGAAGGTCGGTTTCCTACGATCAACCAAGCTCCTTGCAGTCGAGCAGGTTTTCTTGCAAGTTTCTTGACAACTTTACTTGCTTAGTCGTGTGCACGAGGAAACAAGAATTCCTAGCCTGAATTCCTCTAATTTCGAAATGCTCACCAGCCTATATTTCGTAGCACTTTATTTGTATACCTGAGGCCGGTTGTATAAACTTTTAACTACGTTTTAACTTCGATTTTGTGGTAAAAAGTAGTTAAATCTTGAATAGGCGATTTTGGTTCGTTGATATTCGTATTTAACTATAGTTAACTTTAACCACGTTTTTATACAACAGGCCCCTGTTAATAAAGTTTTGCATACTTCATTTAGTCTACGCCATTCAGCTTAAACGCTGGATAAGTCAGAATTCAAAAGCACTCCCACACATTTTCTAAAACTTTCAAATCAAATCTTAGGTAATTAAGCTATCGGTAAATACATAATAATAGCATTTAGTTAAAAAACGTTCAGTTTCATTGTTCAAGGAATATATAAATTTGATCTCTATTTTGAAACAACCGGCCCCTACGAGGTTGGATAATTTTGTATAATTTTTTAATACGAGGGGAAAATTTACTGTTTTTCCCTCAAAAGTGGTTTATTAATTCGACGCATAATACAAAAATATACAAAATGTGCAAACTTCGCAAGGCTATTTTCCATATTTTACAACATTTCGCAACCAAACTTTGCAATTTTACTTATACTAGAATGCTCTTTTAAGTGGTGAGAATGAATTTCATTCTTCTTGCTGAAATCAAAATTTGGCAGAAAGCTGGAATGGCCCATTTCCTTGCTGAAAAGCTGGCATGACTAACAAGTTGAGGGAAAAGTTATCAATTTTCGTCGTGCACACGAGTAAACAACACTTGTCAGGACAAATTCGCACGTCTGGGCCAAATGCAGTCCGTTTTCGTAAACCAGTAGTAAAGGTTGAAATTTTGTTTCATAAATCTAGGTAGTTGCCCCGCCAGCTTATTTTGAACCCAGTCTCTTCGAGCCAGCAAGGGACTCAGTAGAGAAACTTCTGTGCTGCTTCTGCTGTGAGTCTGGCCCTATCACGCTTTCCGGTCAAGTACACAAACAAGGGTACTACCTGGACGAACAAATAGCATTGTCCGTTGAAATTGACAACAGACAAACGAGTCAAGGTTTGCGAAAGGTCGAGGCGAGATTGATCGAGCGCCTTACATTCATAACTGATTACCGAACTCGTTGCGTCGACAACGTGAGATCATCTACTGTAATAAGTGAGAGAGGAGTAGCACCCAGGGAAATGGAAAGTTGGCATGGCGTAAAACTTAATACTCCAACGGATATAATGCCGAGTTTTTCAAATTGTGAATGCCTACATTTGGAGTACGTTGTGTCCGTGATTGTAAAAATAAGTTCCGCGTTCAATCCTAAACTGGTGTTTCCGATTGTAATCAAGAATAGACCCGCAGTATTGAGTCAACCAGTCGCGGGCCATCCATTTATAACGCAGCCCGGGATTTACGCCCCGCAATATGCACCTGGGGTCCTTCATCCTCCGCCCTGTGTTCCTGGAGTTTACTCATCGCCAAGTGAAGTAGTTTACCCCATGGCAAGCGCGCCAGTTTACTCCTCAGTGCATCCACCTACGGCTCAACCCTCAGCAAGTGCCCTGCCTCACCCTCAAGCTGTGGGGTCTCTATCCGATAACCAACCACCACCTCCGTATTCCCCACCTCGTTCAGGTTATCTACCTGTCAACACTTCCCCTCAACCCAGTCCTAAATCTGGCGCCAGCCCCAGATCTAGGGGGAGTAATTCTCGACTAGGTGTAACCACTGTGGCTGTGGCTGTAGCTGAGCAACCAAAATCTACGGCACAGAAGTTTTACGAAATGTCCGTTTAGTATAGTTTGACATTAAAAAACATTAGTGAAAACCACCGAAATTACATCGATTTTTGTAAAACGTATTGAAATTTCCAATCCGAAAATGGAATGAAACGAATTCAATCCTAACGAATGAATCAAACTTGTCGGAGTTCTACGATTAGATTGAAGTGAATTCAATTTTAGGACCGACTCTAAAATGGTTTCAATCCCGGGCCGAAATTTAAGTCAGTTCGTTCCTAGAACTGGATGATTGCTTTCTAATCAATTTTCTCTAATTAACCTTACCATAGCTTTTTACCAATAATTAATCGTAGTGCTGCATAAACACTAGGCCCATTAGTCATCGACGCGGTTTCCTTGTTACGCTACCATTTTGGTCAAAATATTTTGCAAGTTGTTCTGAAACGAGTGTCTTTTAATTTTCGGCCCTAACTACAGTATCGTAGTGCCCTTTGACGCAAATATTTGATAGTTCTTGATATGAAAGCCGGTTGAAACGCTATTTGAGTTTTGTGCGTTATAAAAGCGAACCCCTTTTTTTGGCTCAGACACTTAAAGAGTTAAGTAGTGGTTAAGTACCATTCATAATCAAAATTTATCCAAGATGGCGAATAGAAAACTGCTTTAGAGCGAAAGATCTGAAGAATTAAGAAAAGTATGGAAACTTATTAAAGATACTTTTAAAATGATTAAAAAGGGCGTTAAAATAACATTGTCATTTTTTTCCTGAAGTACTGTAAATGGTTTGAACATTATATGTACGATCCCTGACTTTGGTACAGACACTTCATATATTAAAGTCAGGAAAATAAAGTTTTTGGAGTAAGAACATATATTGCTGGTTTTTTTCATTTTATTAGATAAAATAGATAAGTACCATTTCTAACATTAATATAGACACTTTAAATCGGTGAAGATGAAGTTTTTGCATAAGAAGATATATCACAATTCTTTTAAATGTGAGCATGTACAATCTTTCACCTAACGCTAAAACTAAAATGCACAATTTATTGTATGTGTGAACATAACAAGAGTAGCTCAACATGGACTTGGTCCAGAGTAGGTGAAAAATGAGTACTTGTTTCTCAGATACAACAAGTGCATTTCTTTGAAGCCACCAGTTAGTTGACCATTCATATTTTATAGCACAGTAATGTACTTAAATGAGATTAACAATAATCAACAGTTTATTATACAGAAGTCATGGATGACTATTAAATATTTTTTATAGTCTCATTTAGTTTTTTTGAGGGAAATTATTTTCCTTATTCCTTCCAGTTTTTCATCAATCGCAGCATCTGAAGCTGATGGAGGATGATCTGGGATCGTCTTAAAAAAAGGATTCCTGTCAGTTTCACAATTTGCTAGCATGTTGGTTGATGGTGCATGAGGTGATTATAGAGTGAAACTTTTTTGTATTCGTAGGGCGTTGTCGTTAGGTGCACTAATTGGGCATGGTCATTAGATGTAATTGGGCATGATGATTAGGTGTTTGTACTAAGTATGATTAATGAGCATATTGATTGGGTATAATTATGAAAGGTATTGATGTGGCACAGTCGGTATGCATATTAATTGGGCATGGTCATTGGGGTTGCTGATTAAGCATGGTCATTAGATGCCATAATTGGATGTGGTAATTAGGTGGTATTTTAATAGAACTAGACAGAGCAAATTAACTAAGTGAAGCATGCTGGGGCATATAGCGTAGTATGGTGTAAGAGCTCATTTAGTATCAAAGGATATACTACATACCAAGTTTGGTTTATAATAGTTGTGGACAACAGCTGCACCAGCAAGCATGGAGAGCATGCTGGCTGTAAGGACTTTTAAGTAACTTCCCCAGGGCATTCCAGCAGGCATTTTTTTTCTTCCAAGTTTATGTATATACTAGCTGTTTTGAAAAACTGAAATATCGGGTTATTATTGCACAGTTTTATTTCGCTCTTCAAGTCTCCGTTCTGACTCTTTTCTCACAACTGTGTCGTCTGTGAAACAAAAAACTGTTAAACCAAAGATTGAGTAGTACTCATTGATTATAAGTATGAGTATATTCCTTATTAATTATGTTTAGGATCCTGTGGCATGAACTTGTTCTTTTCATCAACCCAAGTAATGTATGCTCATTCGATGCGCTCGTTAATTAAAATATAGTCTCATCTTGATAAGTAAAATCGTATGGCTTTAGACAGAGTAATTGAACTAATTGGGGTGCATTGGTATTCAGTGGGTGAGGATGAATTGACATCATATAACACAACAGATAATATAGCCTTTTCCCTCCCCCCCCCCAATAAAACAATTGATGCAGACTTACAGAAGGTCTCGTTCCCTACTCGAACTTTGATCATGAAAAGTTCAATAGCTGCTCCCAGTAGAAAGAATACTGGCATAAACTTATACACGCCAAGACGTTGACTCCATTTACTAACCATCACAAGCTATTTGAAAGCAGTTTTTTCAATTTGCTGATTTTACTCCTTGAGCAGCAAGTTTTGATGATATGACAGATGGAAATCATGGAATTTACGAAAATTGAATCCCACCCTCCTGGGAAGAATTATTTGGGATAGCAAATCAGGGGGATGCATTGGATTCAAAATGGCCGACAAAGTGATGCAACAGGCACTTGACTACAGGCAGTCGAAAGTTCGCTTTAGCCCCTATTTGTAAGTACTTATTTTAGTTGCGACTTGTTTAAATCTTACAAAGACGGCTTCAATACTAGACTTGTACTGAAATATTGCGTAAATGTAGAAGACAAGTTTGACTATGGGCACATTTTATATGATGTATTTTCATGTTCACCGATTGAAATATTTATATGCATGTAAATGCAGCTGTGATCTTTTTTCAACTCGTTTAAGGTTGCATTCTGATAGCGAAAAGCTTAAGTTAATAAACTAATGGACAAATCCCGTTCTACCTAAATTTTGATCTAGGAAAAAAGTAAATTCATCTGCGCAGCTGGAAAGAACGTAACAGATGTAGTAAAATTATGATGTTTGTTCTAGTTCTGTGGATATTTTTACCATTTTTGAGTCATTTTCAGTTAATCTTTACAAACTTACAGAAGAGCAGGCATAAGCGAAAGACAAATGTTTGAAAATTTTGTGTATAATTGTATTACTTAAGAACAAAATTTTCAAAAACAATTGGATGAGATGAAGTGCTAGCAATTAAAGCCCTCCAGTGTGGGAACAAACAATCTCTATTGTGCAACTTTCCAAAGGTCCAATTATGCCAATGGCAGTTAATATCGTTGCATTATCATGATCAACAGTTGCAAAAGTGACAAGAGAAAAGAAAAATCACCAAGAAAAAAGAAGAGAAATTTTGGTGACATGTCAGAGGAAGATGTTATGAATCTTTTGTTGCCTGATCGGCTGGGTGAAGAAATGGACATTTTGTTCGTGAGTTTTCAATGTTCATCTGCTATTACAGTCAATTTCAGCTCACTGTTCACTGAATTCTGAAATATTTGGAAATTTGTTTCGAACTTCACTTGTAACTTTGTGTCCAAGTTCAGTTGTTTGCAGTGAAACTCAGGAACTAATTTGTATTTTGAGCATTTCATTGGCTGCTTTTTTTGAGCGACCAATTGGAGGATTTGTTTATGAACCTGTTTCTGAATTTTGCTTGGAACATTTCAACATGGCAATGAACTTGTGAAGTTTGTAACAAAGTTCTGAATATTTCAGTGAAAAGTGAACTAAAATCAGCTGTAGGAACTAACAAATGCACATTGGTTTTGGCATTTGAAGAATTATGCTAAAGCTTTGATGCATTCCCAACATCAATGTTTTTGATAGAATTCTGTGAAATATTAACCTAAAAAGTTAAAATGATCTTATTTTGTGTTTCCACTTGTCAAAACTTTAATTTTCTTCGAAGCAAATTTTCTCTATTAAACTTAAGTATATTATTTAATGACAGGTTGGTATTAACCCAGGCTTGATGTCAGCATACAAAGGCCATCATTACTCTGGTGTAAATAACCATTTCTGTAAGTTTCAAATTGTCATATTTGTTCATACCAGTATATTTTGGCAGCCACAAGACACCCTCTCTGCTCCTCAAATTGTACCGTCACAGAAAAAAAATGGTTAATTATCTAATATACATGTAGTATTGTATACCTTATTCTTTTTTAAATGTTTGATTTAGGGCCATGCTTAACAGATGCAGGATTTGTTCCTGAGAATTTCACATTCGTAGATGATGCGAGATGTCCTGAGTTTGGGATAGGATTGACGAATATTGTAGCGCGAACGACGCGAAGTAGCAGCGATCTCTCTCGGTATGTTGTTACAATGACATATATGTAGATGGTTTAAATCATTTTAAATGATGTGTGTGTGTGTGTGTGTAT
>JAOBYK010387014.1:0-16002 GCA_025434845.1 Phenganax subtilis
ATGTTGAGTGGTGTTGCGTACAAGCATTCATTTTCACTGATGTGTTACTCATGCTTGGGATGTTGAGTGGTGTTGCATACAAGCATTCATTCTCACTGATGTGTTACTCATGCTTGGGATGTTGAGTGGTGTTACGCACAAGCTTTTCTTTTTGAGGCCAAACAAGAAAAAAAGAAGCCAAAATCGAGTTATTTGACCTCAAAAAGGCCAATATACCAACCCTGGCTGCAACTCTCGCCTATGTCAGGTGATTTAGAGAGGTTAAAGAGTGCTCACGTGAGTATCATAACAAACATTTTTAACCAATATTGTTGTAAGATCAAATACAAAATAAACACATCACAACAACTGGATAACTGAACATTCAATAAACACTTACAAGATATAGTAAGGCCAATAAACCAGTACGATGCCTGCGTCTGAACAAGATTTTCTAACCTCGTGATATTGTCATTTGCACTTGAATCATTTCTACACAATGTGGAGCTTTCACTTTTCGTGAAATTATGGTATTCGCTAAGTTCCTTGTAAATATACTGCTGTAGCAGAGGAGACAACATAGCCAACGAGAAGACATAACTAAAAACAACAGGTTCCACTGTGATTACACGCATTTTCAAAGAAAAATTTTCATCAGCAATGGAAAACGGCTGAAAGTACTCTTAAGTGTTTTGAAGACTTATCAAAATATTGCGCAATATCCGTCTGTATTCCGGGCTTCCCCGACTATGGCTCGACAAGTCTCAAAATGGCGGCGTACTAAGGAGTGGTAAAGACGTCAATGAAAGAAAATTTGACTGCTTAAAGCTCTCAAAAATGAAATAATAGATTTACGGATAATCTATCTGCACAAAAGTGAAAAAAATTGAAAAATTTACTACATGTTCTAGTTTTTCATGGTTTATACTTATCTCCTTTCCAAAGAACTTACTTAATTAGAGTTAAAAGGTCTTCCAGCGTTGATGTTTCCAATTTTCTTGATATTTCTAGCTTCTTTTAGCTCTGAGATTTCAGGGTCTGCAATGCCTACCATATGATGATACCCGAGGTCATAATTATTTTTAACGATGATATAAATGATTAAATATGACATGGTAACCGATTTACTTACAGCCAATTGTTATTTCCCTGCCATAAAACTGTTTTTACAGACAATAAATGACCACGCACTGGACGCCGACAAAATTTGCATCACAATGATCCAAGACCATATATGGCGAACCTAGCTAATTTACCATGCCTGGCAACTGGAAATTTGCATTCAAAATACTCGAAATTTTCTAGCAATTTCCTGCGCCACTTATTCTAGAAATTTCGCTCTTCTTATTTCACAAAATACTTCATGAACCTGGCTGAAATAGTAAAGGAAAAAAGTCATATCAAACATTTTAATTGTAGCAAGCAAACTCGATACATTATTAAAGACAATTTATTTCAAAGAATATTCAACGTTTCTGACGTTGACAATTGAAGTATGTTAATTGTAATTTGGGTGTGGGGACTTTTGCATAAATCATCTAGCTATATAAACAGAGTCCTGCTTCGTAAAGAAAAAACTTAGTTTGAAACTTTCAATCAAAAGGAATTGTACCGTTTTGTAGGGAAAAAATGGCTCAAAGACCAAAAGGTTTTGGATTGACAGCAGAGTTACAAGCAAAGGTAAATGAAACATTATATGTTGAAGTTGTCAAGAAACTATTATGCAATACGAAACCTTTTAGCTTTTTCATTAAATAACTTTAAAAAAAAAACACGAACTGAGCGATTGCTTAGAACTCTAGTTTGTAAAATATTGCAAATTTATGTTGTATGTAGTTACTATATTGCCAGAGTAACTTTTTACATTCTTAATTTGCTAGTTTGGAAAGTATCAAAGTATTTGTAACCCATGACTAAACAATCTTTCAAGATTCTGCATTGTGTGATCTCATTGAAAAATAGGGACAGGATTGAACTTATTATTGGTTACTATTATCATAACCATCAAGCTTTATTTAATGTCGATATTAGAGTTATGTGCTGGAATTCTTTCAGGGCTCTAGGCTTGACATAAAACATTTTGTCAACTCAGATTGTATTGATGATATTTTAGAAAGATGCAAAATATGACCCCAACTTGGAAAGAGAGGCAATCGAGTTCATCAAATCTAGAACAGGGAAACCCTTTTCAGGAGATTTCCACGAAACTTTGAAGGATGGTGTTCTTTTGTGTCAGTAAGTACTGAAATGAAATTTGTCAATTAAGACAGTGTGTTCTGGAGACCCTGCTTTGTTCTGGCTGATGTAAGACAACTTTGCTTGTCATAGGCTCACCATTTGTTTTCTTTTATCATTTTCCTTATTTAGCCTTGCAAATGCATTGCAACCTGGATCTGTGAAAAAAATCAATGAATCAAAAATGGCCTTTAAAATGGTATGCCACAGCTCACCAGAGTGCAATTCACCATAAATACTGCTAGTAGTAAACACTAGTTTCTGTTTAGATGGAAAATATTGGCAATTTCCTTAGTGCTGTAGAGTCACTTGGAGTGAAAAAGACTGATCTGTTCCAGACTGTTGACTTGTATGAAGCTCAGAATATTCCTGGGGTATAATTTTCAAGAATATTTGGAAAAGGCTAATACTTTGTAATGTGGGATTTGACAAATGTGTTTTTCTTGCTAGGTCGTCAATGGAATTTTAGCTGTTAAAAGGAAGGTAATCAATTCAAAGTGATCAAATTTTTTTTTATACTGTACAATCAAGTGTCATATAAAACTAATGAAATTGTTGAAATCAGCTGGATCGTATTTCTTGATCAGGTAACAGGAGGTGAGTCCACAGCTAATGTTCGACATTTCACAGATGAACAATTGAAAGCTGGTCAAGGAGTAATCGGTCTACAAATGGGTTCAAACAAAGGTGCATCACAGGCTGGCATTTCGTATGGTTCTCGCAGACAAATCCGCAATGAAGACAACATGCAGAGGCCTTGAAAGTTCTGTTGAAAAGTTTACAGACCATCTTTATATCGGATTTAAAGCATCTTAATAACTATTATAATTCTTTAATGTAAATGAATAATACTTTCATTTTGATTTGTCTGGTGTATTTGCATGAATAGTTAGATTATCATCCAATAAACATGTAGATCATGCAACTATTCTCAATAGGTGGGCGTATATCACCCAAGATCCTTATTGGTCTTGTAGAGATCTTGTCAACTAAATTTTAACACTTTAAATATAAAACTGCCTTTCTATTTAAAATACTGTTGGGAACAAATACATAAAAAAGCCAAGGTTCTATTTTGAGAATTCTTAAAAGGCAAATCAAGGTAAGGGTATGGGCAAAGTGTCTAACAACGGGGAGAGACAAGTTTCGATGGAGGTTTTAATTAGCAAAAACAAGGTTTTAACATACAATCAATCTGAACGAAAATTTTGACAAAACTGCCTTATGATTGTAGATTATTTGTTAGCAGCATTTAGCAAATGCAACAATTTTGCAATGAAATTTCATCAAGATCAAGTCAGTGACTCGCCCACTCACTGCGCAAGTATTGATCAGAAACACTACGCCCACGGTTGAAAATAGTCCCTGATTTTGTCAATCTTCATGTTTACAGATGCATTGATAGAAGACTTATCAATAGCCTTAACCAAATCATGATCCTAAAAACATTTATTCATATAAATATATAGGAACTAGAAATTCTTTGGGCAGCATTTTCGCTGTTTTTCTGCAATAAAGTACAACGCACTTTGGCATACGGAGAAAGAAAGATTGTATCTTGGACAGCGCGCAAGAAATTGAATTTCTTATTTGTCTCCAAAGTGTTGTTTAAATGAACGCAATTGACGCTATGTTGATGTAATTTCTCAACAACAATTATGTAGTTATCACTTGAGAAATTACCACCTGCCCATGATTACTTATATATAAGGACTGAACATGCAAGTTCTTAAACTTGAGAGGAAAAATGAGGACTTCTTCTCCGTGTAAGGTAACTTTTGAAAATTCGAACATTTCGTTCGGACGCAAAACGACTTCGGAATAAATTCATCATGGAACAAGTGGAGAAAAACAAAATCAGCAAAGGACCAAAATATATGTCCCCATGTAACCTCGTTTCACAAGGAACCCCAAGCAAGAACAGAACACAATCAATGAAACATAAAACATCATTTGTCTCCAGACTCAGATCGCATACCTGGTCCGCGAAACAAACGCGGGATTTTGATAACATTGGCTTGCTTCATCGAAAATCCCAACAAGAACAGGAGGTAACACGACGATGCCTGCAAGATGAAAAGGGGTTAGAATTGGAATCTGAGTTGAGCTATACGAAAATGTGGTATCTACCAGACGAATATTATACCAAAAAAAACACTCGAATTAAAAATCCTACAACTGATGAGAAAGTTTTTCACTTTGATAGTTTGGACGCCAAAATGGTGGAGGACAAGGTTGAAGACACAAGTCCTAAACGTTTAGAAGGAAAATACCCTAACGTCAATTTATTTAGGCATCACGATAGATTTGCTAGAAATGAGATTGCTCGTGGATTTCAAGACACGAAGAACAGTCATGCATGCTTAAAACAGGGTGTGCTAGCAAGTAGTAGACTGTTTCTTCCTCCAGCACACAATGACGCTTGTAAACCATGCAATAGACTTTCTCCAAATTCTTTACGCAGATTCAGTCTACGGACATCTTCAGATGAGAGTCTACCACAAGTACCTCGAGGCAAAGTGAGTATGATCCACACAGAAGTGTGCATGAAACTACGAACTTCAGATGAACCCAGGAACAGAAGTTTCACTCAGTAATAAGTAAAGATATTTGCCTTACCATAATCAGGTAAAAATAGATTGCGTTCGTCAAAGAAACATTCTCTAAATAAGGATATGAGATATCAGCATCGATAATGGAACCCCAAGAAGCATTCATCAAGATCCATCAATGTTTTTCTGGTCATTTAATGAAAATGTAAAATTGGATTTTGAAAATATACATATCGTCCACATGGACTATTAGAATCTGTAGATATTTATTTATTACAGTAATATGTTATAAAATGAACAATCATTAACGCTTCATAACCTACGATTGACACATCAAAATTTATAAATCACTATAATTCAAAAAGGATATGGTTACGAGAACACGAACCACCACAGAACCACATCACACTTGCTTTTCTTTGAAAGTTAGAACATTTCTGTGCTAATTAGAACATTTTTGTGCCAATTAGAACATTAATGTGGCAATTAAAACAAGTTAGAATGTTCTGTTCTGAGTAAAAGTTTCTTGTTTCAATTAATACCTTTTCCGTATTAATCGGAACATTTACCGTGTTAATGGGAACAATTTTCTTTACCATATACGCTTCACTAACAGCTCAATTGATTCTTAATCAATTTTCTTAATCTGTTAACTTCAACATCTACTGCGGATCGAAGCTTTTTCTCTTCATCAAGTTCTTTTGTTAAATCTTCAATTTCGTCCGTAAGTTTCTTTTCCATTTTTTGAAATTGCTTGTCGCTTTTTTGAACATATTCTTTGAACTGCTTCGTAATTGATTCGAGCGAGTTTTTCAGAGCATTAAGCTCGTCGTGTAACTTCTGAACTTCGGCTGCATCTACTTTAGATTCGTTATGTTTCACTGAAGGTTTAGGGGCCTCAGGCATTACAGGCTTCGGGGGCTGAAAATACAAATAGAGAAATATGTAGCGTGTAAAATATGACAAATTTTATCTTGATTACTAGCGAACCTTTTCCATTGCTGCCGGTTTCTCCGCCACAGGTTTTTCGACAACCGGTCTCTCAGGCTTCTTCGTTTCCTTCTCTTCTTTGGGGGGCCAAGTGGGATGAGGTATCTGCAAGTAAAAAAGAATATATATAAACATCGTTGATTAAACTGTAGTCACAGAAGCGTTTTTGAAATGATTATGATTAAATTTTTGAAATCGTATAGGGATTTACCTCAGGAGTTGTCGTCCTTTTCTGGATACAACATAAAAAAAATGGAAATATATCACCAAGGTACTAGCATAACTATCTTAAACATACGAGCAAAACAATTTCATACCGGTGAATGGGGTTTTCCATATTTTGTCGGAGGTTTGGTCGCAGGATTTTTTGGTCTATCCGAAGTAAGAGCATTTAGAACAGGACTTGATTTAATATCATTTAAATTTACACCAAGGTCTAAAATAAAGAATCTTCTATTAGGTAATGCATATGAGTGAGCATGTTTAGCAGAACAATATTATATAAGCTCCATACTAAAATACCTGCGCCTTGGGAATGTCTCTTTAAGTTACCATCATGAGGCTTTTCACTGGGAGTAACCGCAGCTGAAAGTCTCTTGCTTGGATCCATACCATTCATGTGCCGCATAACTACAGGAGGACGTTCTGGGTTGACAGATAGCTCTTGTAGTGGTTTCGGCTTATCTGGTTTCTTTGGTAACATTGGTGGTGATTTTTTGGCTGGTAGTTTAGGTTTCTCCTCAACTGCTTTGGACTCTGGTGGTGGTGTTTCATGCTTGTTGTCATTAGCTGAATTGTTAACTACTGGTTTCAATTTTACTGGTATTTCAGTCTGGTTTACTGTACTAGAAGGTGGTGGTGGTCGTTCTATGTTTGTCTTTTTTAATTTAGGAAATTCAGGTCGTGATGGCTTCGCGTCCACACTATCATCACCGACTGGCATTGGCGGCTTCTTCGGAGGATCTGAAAACGAAGAATTTCAAACTAAGAAACTAATATTACGGGTATAATTTCCAAATCAAGGGAGCTTTAACAAAGAACTATTTCATGCGTTTGCAAGGTAAGGAACAGTCGAATGAAATACATGCATTGGGGAAAAAAACTCAGTAGTTGGTTATGCAGAGCAAACAATGTCAAACACAAAAATACAATTGAATCGAGCAACGAAACTAGCAATGTTCAATAACAAGTGTTAAAAACCTCCCCAAAAAAATAATGAAAACGACAAACTAGGAAAGACATACAACAATTGATGTACTTAAGACACTTGCAGAAAGATAAACAGGAAAATTGTAAAAATCATTGCCTCCTTGCGAGAACATGACATTACCAATCTTTCGCTTGCATCTCTTACGGTCTATACAAAAACCTGTTCTATGATACTTTGCATAAAATTTACCTGTTGTACTTTTACCTTTCGTCATGATCGGCTCCTGAAACAAGATCGAATTTAAGCTTTGATAGAAGAAGGATATTTGTAATCCGAGATATTGTCAAGGAGGCGGGGGCGTTGGATCAGCTTGACGTTCCGAGGCGAAAACAATAAGAACGCTATGATTATGAGCGGCGAAGACAACAGAAATAATTATGTATTATGTTTTCATATTGTATTGTAGCCAAGCACTAGTACACTCCCACAAAATACATTTTCACGCCAAGTCAACGAATTGGTCTAAAGAATTTTTTCTCAGTTGAATTTCACTTGTGCAAAAGCTGGGAAATATTTTTGGTAAACTTTCATTATGTTATAATTATGCATAGTGTCTTCACTCTCATTATTCTCTCAATTAAAGCATTCCAAATATGAAATAAGCACATTGATAAATGACCCCACACATTCAGTGTTTATTTGTATCCATGTTTGTACATTTTTTAGCAACAGAACTGCGAATAAGTTTCTGGGATAGATAGCGTGACCATGACGAACAAAAAAACACTTGCAAGTGAATTACTCGTTGATCACAAAAAAAAACAACTTGAAAATACATTCATTCACCCACCCTATCTGTACACTGTCTCACCTTTTTAATCTGTTCTGGTGGTAATATTCTCACAAAGTTATCAGGGAATAACCCAATTTTTCCATTCAATTCTCCTTTAGACCATCCTTCATTAACATCTTTCTCCAATATAGTGACAGTTTCTCCAACACGCAGCGTCAATTCATCGCTCTGTTCACCATCATAGTCAAACTCAACCAAAGCACGTTCCTTGGCTTTTGATGCACCTCCAGAGGCTGCAGCTGGTGGTGGAGGCTCTGGAGAACGAATTAAATATCATTATTTCGTGGAAATAAAGTAATACAGAAAACATAATCAAAGCAAAGGGATACAAACAGGATTATCTTACAGTCAATTTCAGATCAATTTTCACTGAAATATTCAGAACTTGTTGTGAAATTCCCAAGTTCGTCTCCAAGTTCAAATGTTCATACTTAATGAAATTCAGAAACAGGTTCGTATTCTAAGGATTCTATTGGCTGCTTTTTGTAAGCAACCAATTGAAGGCTTTATTTACAAACGTGTTTCTGAATTTCATTATGAATATTTGAACTTGGAAACAAACTTGTGAAATTTACAACAAAGTTCTGAATATTTCAATGAAAGGTGATTTGAAATCGACTGTAAACACTTACTGGGCATATCTTGATCTGGGATTTTCGGTGGATTTCTTTTCACTGAAAGCTGTGAAAATTTGAACATATATAATACATGTGCTGAAGTACTGAAAAGTACACAATAAAAATGATGCATATTTGCAGAATCAAAGTATTCTTCTTACCCTTTTACTAAGTTCAGATGGTTCTGAAGGTTTCTCAGCTGTTTTCCCAGTGTTTCCACTATTACCACCACTCTTTCTTAGTTTCACCTTCGAGAGAGCATCTTGAGTAAGACCTAGTCCCAGACCTCCCATTCCCATCACCTTGGCTTTTTTCTCTGGAGAAACAGGAATAAAAGAATCAGTTTACCAAACTGTTGAGAGATTCTTGCAACACATTGGTTTAAAAATAAACCATCATACAATGCCTTGTATGTCACCCTTCAAGTGGCGATTAATGAGTCATAGGCTCTTGGATTGCTCAGTTCAATAACAAAAGTAGACCTTGCCATTTGTTGCAAGTGTACTCAATGACCTCATTTTCATGTTTCCTATTTTTCATTGTTGAGGTACAGGAAATTTATATTCCATCAATTCACAAAAAAATATGTCTCTCTTTCATGTGAGACCAAATACACACTTATTACGATCAACTTCATGTATGAGACTAGAAGAAATCAATAACATGGAAATAAGACCATTGGAAAAATTTCAATAAATGGTAAGGTCTATTGTACTAGTCAGCATCTTAATGGTAATCCTACCAGATTCTCTAGGAGGTTCAGGCTCACTGGCTAAACTAGGGACTCCCGGAGGAGTTCCTTTGACGAGCTCAACAAAATTTGATGGAAAAACTCCGACTTTTCCATTTAACTCTCCCTTCCACCATCCTTCTTCCTCCTGGTCCAAGACTTTCACAATATCTCCTTCTTTCAGAGTTAGTTCATCTTCGTTCTCAGCGTCATAATCAAATGTGACCTTCGCCATGCTCCCTTTCTCATTCATAACTAAAGAGATAGAATAACAATAAGTAACAATGATCAATACAAAATCATCAAGCATAAACACTATCGATTTTGAGCAATATTACAAGTTAAAGGCTAAGCTGTTCAAGCACAAATTGCTAATGCACAAAACAGGCAAGTAGTGACATTTATTCAGTAATATATGCAAAATAACTGTGAAAATATAATATGCAGGGAAATACCATGACAATTTGCAGCAAATAATTAATCACAAGTGCCACACATTGCCAGTAAAAAGTTACATGTTCAAAGCAACATTGAAAATAAAGCTGTTTCGACATGCACTACAATCGAAACCTTAAAAAGTATGTGATTAAATATTTGCTTTTGAAACAAAGACTAGCATTGAAGCAGGGCTCTATTTATGGACATTTCAACTTGCTATGCAAATATGGGTCTGTAGGCTATGGTATTAAAACACAAACCATTTGTTTATAAATTTCTCTTGGATACCGGCAATATATAACAGCATTCTGGACAGCAGAACTTATAAAAATCATCAAAATATAGAAGAATTTGTGTTACAATGCTGTACTACATTCAAATACAGGAGAATTGAATTTCAATCAATGTACTTCCGCTTTACGCAAAAGTGCATTCGTTTGCAAATTCTATCCTCATTTGACAGTATTTTAAATCAAACTGCAAGCTATTTTACAGCCTAATTCTGTAACTAACAACACTGGCATTTCAGGTTACATAATTACGTAGGAGGACTAAAATGAGAAGTAATTATTAGTGTCAAAATGCATACCACCTGGCTCAGGTACTGGTTTGACATCGGGTTTAATTTCTGCAATTGGTCTCGAGCTCTTAATTTCCTCCACAAAATTCTCAGGGAACATTCCTCGTTTCCCGTGAAGTTCTCCTTCCCACCAGCCATCTTCCTTTTTTTCGATATTTCGGATAAAATCTCCTTCTTTCAACGTTAGCTCGTCTTCTGCTTCAGCATCATAGTCGAATATGACTTTCGCATCACCTTCAAAAATGAGTGTTTCGTCAAGATTCTAACCCAATGGAAAAGCCTAGAATCGCGGAATAGATAGCGTACTTACTCATGCTGTGTTAAGGTACCAAAACAGGTGAAAACGAGACGAACTATGCCGCAAATTTATCGAAAAACCAACAGGTATTTCAACCACAAATATTCTCCTTCGTCGGGAAGTTTGCGTAAGTTATGCTTCCATTTACAGCATCTACATTCCATCCCACGCTATTACATTACGTGGCTCTTTCTACATACACTTTCTACAAACACAAAACAAATTCATTATTTTCTATTTTCTAGCAACAGTGCAGCAAAAAGACAACAAAAAATTCCGATATCACCTCGTACGAGTTCATTTTGACCTTTCAATGAAGTTATTCCTGGAGCACGACATCAAAATTTCAGTGTAAAACTCAAACGAAAACTGAGCTCAACACTAGATGTTTCCCAGCGCGTTTTATGCTAATCATGCATCATCTACACTTCAAAGTTTAAAAGTTGAAATAACTACTCAGTTGTGATCACTAAAGACCACAAAACTTAATTGTCTGCATTACTTTACAATAACCTTGCATAATCCCACTTTATTTCTTTACCAAAGGCAAGAGGCAAGCTTAGCGTACGTTCAGGTTTACAAGTTCATATGCATATAAAAGAAACTTCAAATCTAAATATGTACATTCTATATTCACTATTAAGTCCACTATAGTATACTCGTTTCTTAATTGCAGAGAACGACCTCTGTTGTCAGTTCTACAAACTGCTTTCCATACTTTCAATCAAGTTTTTTTTCTCAAATACATGAACAGAAAATGCAATACTGAAAAAGAAGAGAAAGAGCAATGGACGCAAAAAGTGATGGATAAGAAGTTATATAGTGGAGAGTGAAAAGATGAACAAAAACTGCGCAAATTACTACCATTCAACGTCCAGCGTTGTGGGTCTGTATTGAACTGATGTTTGAACACTTAGCAACGCAAACATCACATTTTCCTTTCTTTGACTTTGGCCTGCTAGCAAGTTGCTGAAAACATTTCAAGGTGCGCTGACATTTTCTCTGGATAAAAAAGAACAGAAATATTACTACTAGTACCCCTCTGGGACCCCAGCTTTTGCTGTAGGGTTTAGCGCAGTCAAATAAAGTTTTTACTAATGACTTATTTACTTATTACTGCGTTCTCAACACAGCGGAAGGTAACTTCTAATTTTCACTTCGGAAATATGACAAACCAGTGGCGATAAGTGTGCAGTTGTCTTTATTTATAATAAACTAATTAGGATGCCCGTGCCAAACTTCAAAGATTTCGGCAAATAGCAGCATAAACTATAAAATTTGAGGAATTTCAGTTTGATCAACCCAAGCCGAGGATCTGGTGGAACACGATTGTACCAGAGCGCGTTTAATTGCGCGCGGTAATATTTCTCCACGAACGGCTAACCGCGAGGCCTGCGTGCAGCAGGAATTTTCGCTGTCGAGAAAAAGGGGCTGCCTATATGTGAAGTATCGTACATAGCACAAAACATTCCTGTAAAAAATGAGTTTATCATCCATATTTTATGAAAAGCTGTAAATCACCCATCAATTTTCGGTAATTTCAATCCAAACATTCATGAAATATTTCAATAAGGAATCTCGAAAACATTTCCCAGATAGAAACGAGTTTTGACCAATGGTTTTGACACGTGCCTTTCTGGTATTGCGAAAGGGGAATTTCTCGAGAACTTAAAGGAAGAAAATTTGATAAAATATACGCTTGCGCACGCACTGTCTGGTACCACTCGTGAAATCAAACTAAACCAGGTAAAACTGTAGATACATATGATTGTATATCTATTGCGCGCCTACCAAACACAAATTATTGTATAGCTTCGTCAGATTATCATAACTTCCTAATTTTCTCAAGTTGTTTCCCGTCCAAGGAAAACAAGTTTAGCTTGAACAGGTGATAAGAATCGTCTGGTGTGGAGGAAAGCATTAAATTATTCGTAAGTGTGGCGCAATGTTAATGAATATCTATTGAGATATAAGCTCAACATTGTACATTACCGAAAGTTGTACTCAGTATAAAAACAATTGCATCGCACCCCATAAAAGGTGAAATATAACTTTTTGTATTAATGGATTGGTTTCGATAAATAGCTTTCACATACTTTAAACCAAGATCAAAGCCGAAACTTTTACAGGAAAATACGATATTCTTCTTATGCAAAGGAAGGCGTAATAGAGCCATTGCCATATTTGCATAAGATGCGTTGTTAATTGGGATAAACAACTTTTGAAGGCAAAAACCTATATGTAAAGTAGCTAGTACTGTATTGATAGGAGAGCTCACCCAACAATGCTTCGCTCCACGTTTGCGCGATTTTTTTTTCATTTCTCGTTCCAAATTGTGGATGACTTCGTGGTCGTCGCGAGCGATATAATGGAAATCTGACGCATTCCTTGTGATGAAACGCAAAGCTGCCGTGACTAATTTCATCCTGCGTTGCTCTTCTAATTTCATCGCGCTGTCTGACGCCGAATCCAAATCGTCATCCTCATCATCACTGTAGTTTCCAGAATCCAAGCGAGATTGAGCAACAAGTAGAAGCCAAATAAAGACAACTAAACTCGGCCTTGAATACATCCTTGTCAGGGTATGTTTTCGCTGCGCGGCTTCCTCGCCTAATTATGGTTCATTTGCAGGCAATTGTCACACATAAATGATCAGCGCATGTGATAAACCGGCCCCCTATAGTTTTCTGGCAAACTGACACTCACTGCTGCCCTTAGTTTCCTATCTCTTTGTTTTATTCTTGACCTTGTTGAAGAAAAGTTCGCATATAGGTTGTCGAAATTGCTGTCATCAATCTCTGCTTTATACTTTTGAGAAGACTTTCGAATATTTTGCGCAGTCCTAACCGAACAGTTAATTGGTAATCCTCATTAAGATCGTAATACTTCCGAAAATATTTTGAACTAAGTGGAACATGCATTAACACAAATGTTTTGTGATGATTATCCCAGCTAGGGAACACAAATAAACATATTATGGTGAGATTATTTTCGCAGAAAACATCCTGAATATCTGTGTAGAGTAAAGCTCTAGATCAGGATTGATAATGACCCATCAAGACAATATATGTCACAATGTACAAAACAGTAGAACAAATGAGTCTTGATTAGAGTTAATTAGAGTTAAATAGAATATTATCATGTTCCTAAAACTATAAAACTGACTGGAATGACAACTGTATATAGCAGAGTAAGGAAAGTACTATTCGCATGTTGCTGTATGATTTGGTTTACCAAACTATCTAACTTAGAAGTTATTCATAGATGATCAAAGGTGAACTTAAAGATAACTATCACAGTACAATTTGTTGATGAACTTATCTATTAAAAACTGATGAGATCAAGTTGTTTATAAGATCTGTCAGAGATCTCGGAGATCGGCACTCGTAATTTTACAGCAATATCCGGATCGTGAGTTTTCAGTTTAAACGTGCAGCTTGCCCCCCAGTAAGGACCTTTTCCTCATTTCATACAAAAAGTCAAAAACAAACAAATTTGATTGAAAGCGCTGCCTGCTAATCTCCTCGCACAAACAAAACAAGGAGGAAAATTTGTTGTTTTTTTATATAAATAGATATAATTGAAAACGGTAACGCGGTGATACAGGAAAGCCGACGCGTGCTTTTTATAGTAATGCTTCGTTTGCGCAAAAGAACTTGAGTGTGATTAGTCATCGAAACCAAATGGACATTTGTCCGTAGTTATTCACATCTGTGGCAGTGTACCAACCCTTATGATTGAACCTATAACAACCCTTTTCTACATCCGGGATAAAGCTAGCGTACTTGCCGTATCGGAAAGTGTCAACTCTTCCTGAACCTGAGTGCACGCTCGGGAAAAATGGTCCAGTGCCAAAATATGCAAAGCGTTCTTTCCTTTCATAGAAACCATATCCTGTTGGGAACGAATCACGTGATGTAACGCCAAGAGCTTCGACCAATGAGAAGCGAGTATAGTTTTTCAAATCACCTTTGAGGCCATGTACTGTAAAAGCTTGAAGATGCATACGTGTTGCATGCCTTGATCCAGAAGCACCATGATAGGAGTTATGGTTCTTGAATGTAATATCTCGGGTGATATTACAAAGATTGATTTTGTAGACATGGCTATATTCATCAATACCACCCGTGTCTGGGTTATTACCCGCTGCCATTATCATAGACCTGGCATATCTTGCTAGCAATACAGCCCCGGAACTCAATGATATTACACCATGAGATGAACGACGTTGCTGGGGCAACCATAAGTAACCATGAGGGTGGTTCATATTTAACATTAATCTGTTTCTAGGGTCATCACCATCCACCTGAAATGAAGAAAAACAAGACGAATTAGCATCAAAGATGAAGAGATTAACAACAAAGAAGACTTACAAGAGTAAATTTATAAAGAGTTAAAGACATCACCTTAACATATCCGTAGCTAGCTAACATCCAACCACCATTATCGAACTTCATGTCACAAAACGTTAGCGCAGGCTCAAGTTCGCCACGTGGTCTGATCCAATACATGCCACTGCCCAAACTATCACCGGCTCGTAATATCTCACTCGCACTTACTGCTGGATTATATCTAGTTCCCAATCTCACGCGGTCGCAAAACAATCCTGCGTAAGGGTAAGTACAACGGCACACGTCATCACCTGCGCAGATACCGTTGTTTTGACAATCTTGTGAGCATCTACCTAAAAGAAGATAGAGATTAGGCCTGGGGTGCAACAATATGTTCCATTTCATTTCGTCAAAGAAGAATAGCAATAACGCGTGGTGAATTTTCTTTCTGAAAAAAAGTGACTAGCATACGTACTTATCTCACAGTGGACGCCTTTGACATGAGCAGGACAACGACATGAAAAAATATAGTCAGCGCCTTGACATTTTCCTCCATTCTTACACAAGTTGTCTCGACAAACTAAGGAAAAGACAAAATGTCAAGATAGTAAATGCCAGAGAAAAATGATCCCAGATGTAAAATCAATCAACATGAATGAATAATTAGTCAATTACTAGTCAAGATGATTATCGAAATATTCCCAAAAAATTACGTAAAAGCTCCATGTCGCTTATTCTGTACAAACGAAAAACTAAGCCAATATGAGAGAGTCACATACCTGGACATTTTGTAGAGCAACTTTCTGCCAAAACCTTTTCAAGATTCACACATTCAGTGGCAATATCAGAAGGTTTTAATGCCGGCTGGTAAAAAAGAAGGCATTTGGAGACAAGAACATCCAATTCTCTAAAACATTTCTGGCACTCCTCTACAAAAAGAGAATTGAAAATTGGTTAAAGACCTTTTTTAACTATCGAAACATGATAAACCTGATGAAAATCGTTTTAAAATCGGTTAAAGGTATTGAATGAGATCTAGTAATGATACCATGTACTCACCATTGATTCGTATATCCTGACACTTGTTCATCATGATTCTACTTTGATTCTCACAAATATTCTCGACGGTTGGAGGATTGTCTCTCAAAAACACTTGACAATTGGTGTTAAAACCTCGCACCTCTTCTACACATCTTGAATAGTTGCTCTAAAAAGATACAAAGAAAGTGAGTTCATCAGACCATTATAT
>JAOBYK010387125.1:0-15995 GCA_025434845.1 Phenganax subtilis
CGCAAATAAGACGGCATGTAACCATTAAGAATTTTAAACATAAGATTAGCCTTGAGCTTTTTTCGTCGTAAAGCGAGTAAAGAATAACCATTCATTGCAATTGGCGTAAACTGATAGACTGATATACATTGTTATGAGACTAGATATACAAACTGATATACATTGTTATGAGACTAAAATATTAGTATAAAAATAAGAATAAAAAAAATAGGTATAAACAACGTAACTAGCTCTTGGAATGGAATGTTTGTTTAGCGCTGGATATCGTTGCCTTTGCGTTCAAAAGTATTCAAAAGTAAAACAGGAAAAAGGTAAAATATCCGAGGCTAGGAAACATTTGGGGTGACATTTATTGTTAAATTAGCAGGGAAAGTAAAGTAAAGTGGCTCCCACGCAAATTTATCAGTTAACGGTACACGAAGCTGACATCTAGTGAAAAATGTTTTACACAAATGGGTCAAATTTTTTTTATAATCTATTTTGGGGGTGAACGTTTTTCAAGTGGCACAAAGGTTGTAGTTTGTGCATGTATAAGTACCAAGTTGTCAATCATTTTAAGATCTAGTTCGCGCGGCTTCATTACGTCATAGAAATAGTACTTCGTATTCTTTCGCTTAGAAGTAGGATACTTTGTAACACAAAACAATAATGTTATAGTTGGTAAATTTTACTGTCAGAAAATGTTTGTTAAGTCAAGTACGGAAAATCTTAAGTTAGGAAAATTTAAGAAGAAACTGACTTGACTTACGAAGCCAACAACTTAAACAAACGAAGTTAGAGAATTGGGACGAGTCCGTGATGAAACGACCCTCAATGATCATTGGTTGAATTAGAATCACCCCACAACTGTTTTCTCCTCGCACAACCCTGATTACAAAAACTCAGGATAAGATTTCCAAGTTCAGTTGAGCCACTTGAAGCCAGTGCAGAAAAAAGAAAGAAGAAAGAAAAGCTCCTGCCCACTCAGACGAAGAAAAAGAAGATTAGAACTTTAGACGAACATTACAAAAACTAAACACAACGATCTCAACTACCTCGTGTAAAAGCATGTTAAAATAAATCCTTTTATAACAACATATTTAGTGACAAGTCGGCAACAGTTGCTCTATTTGTGATGAAGGCCCACAGTAAATTCTGCATATTATCAAGCGTTTATGACTAAAGAGGTAAAATTCATATTGTGTGCAGTAAAGTGAGTTTTTACAAAATGGATTATTCTTCGATATTTTCAATTGCAAATCTTTAAACCAAACAATTTCCTGCGACTTGGCAATAAATTCCTGCAAGCGGTGCTCGCATGCCCCCCCCCCCCTATGTCATCCACCCCCTGTTGTGAAGGAAAACTTTTACGTTAAGTTAACTAGCCAAGAGGCTTGTCAAAGCGCCCATACGAATAATTAATGAGACTTTGAAGCTTGTATGGTGCAAAGCAGAGCGTACTCACTCCTCTCCGGATTGTAGAGTTTTCTAAAAAACTTGGATAGTCTCGAGCGTCTAGAAGGAGGTCTGCAAACAAGCAAAATATATTATTAGAAAAAGTAAAATCGTTAACGTTGCAAGTGTTAAAAGCGTTGTAGGTCTCAAAAATACAAACATAAATTCAGAGTAACAGACAGTCATAGTTTCATTACAACTACGGCTGTATAAAATATCACGCTGGTACGGTTCTTTACTTGCGTCAAGCAGTGCACATCTCAATCAATTAATTGGCTTCAGTCTGAAGCCTGAAGCCAATTAATTGATTGAGATATAAAGCACGTCTCAACAATACAATGGAACGCAGCTTATGTATCAATTTCGAACTGGTCTGATGCTTTGAAAATTATGTGTGATCGCTTGCAGCTCCATGTCTCTCATGGAAGCATGCATGAGAAGAGGAATGCTGTCTGTGGGTAGGAATGATATTGACCGGTTGGTCTGAACAAGGCGTGAAACAGACATATTCTAGGGAGAAAACTAGCCTCCCCGTGACTTTCTTTTTACAAGACAGCATCGCAGAATTCAAGATAGCGAAGACATAAGCATCTAAGAAACTTTCGATTTATGCATTTGATAAATTAAGTTCCGTTTTGTAAGGCACCGGTACAAGAAAGACGGGCGCTACAGCGCTCCGACAAAATTTTTATCGGGACGTCTCGAAGAGTCTTTCACGATTTTAATATCCAGTTTGCACGGTTTGGTATATACAAAAACAAAGAAATATGCTTTGCTAAAATACTGTAAATATATTAATTGTTATAAGATTTTTGTAGTTTTGCATGGCGAAACAACAATATCAGTAATCGTTTGAGGTATACACCATGTATAATATGTATAATATATATAGTATGTATAATAAATATACATGGTGTATACCTCAAACGATTACTGATATATTAATTGTTGTCGATTGCTTGCTCTCACGATTAACAATCAAGGTTTTAATGATATAATTACAGTCGTGCTACTAGAAGGCTTCCCAAAAATGTTGACCAGTTCATTTCCTAACTTCAAGGACTTTCTTTTCAAATAGTTTGAAGAGTTACCAACTTCTTGTTTCAATGACCAATCATATTGCACAAAAAGGAATATATACGATATGATTGGTCAATGGAAGAGGAAGTTAGCAACTTTTCAAATATGCATATAGAGATCAGGTAAAGCACTTTCTGCCTAGCAGAACTAGGAATATATGATCTCTATTTCGAGTTTATTGACCGTTCAAACTAAAGAGGTTATGTAGCTACAACAGGCCCTAGCGCAATGTAACGCACAAAAAAGCAGAGCTGCAACTCCGTTCCCTGAGCCCGCAATATTTCTAGTTGGGACGAAAAATATCAGAGGCGCAGGAAAATGGGACCGACAGTGCAGAGGAAAACGGCTTGAAATACTAAATGCACTATCTGGTGCCGAATAGTAATAATTCCACAAAGAAAGTTTTATCCTGGAAAGAGCAGCTTAAAGTTTTTGGTCACAACGTCTAACCACTTTTGAGTAAAAACATTATAAACGGCAACTTTTTAAAATTTGAATACATTTCATAAATGTAAACAGAGAGCTTGAGCAAGCAACGTTTTTGAAAACACACACGGCACGAGAAACGTCAAAGGACTGGGTTACGCACGGCGATTATTGGAAAACCTCAAGTTTATTTTCGGTCGACGTTCATGTTGTTAAAAATGCCGCTTGTGTAAGCTCTCTAAGATTGTTTGCAGGACGTGCAGCCCTCTAAAAAGTAATACTTCATGGTAGGTTTGCAAATCGAAGGCTTTCTGGTCACGGTGTATTAATTTCAACTATGGTCAAACTTTGTGCAACTTCCGTTTGAGCAGTTCTTTCGAGAGAGAAGCTGTTTGTGGATTTAGCCAATTTAAAAAATTCGGCTCCAGTTTATAATTAGCTTCCAGTGTAGGTAGTTAGGAAGGCATAGCGTCCCTGGCTTTATATACCTAGCAATAATCAGATTCTTAACGTAGTCTTCCAACCAAGGTCTGCTCACCATCTTTTGACCAGCACGTCGTTCGTTCTAGAAGTAAAAAAACAAAAATGACGCCAAGTTACTACAAAAACTGGAAGATTCGGCAAAATTGATAGCAAGTTGAAAGTTGAAAGCAGGTTTCAGTGATTGCCGTTAATATGTAGACAAATCACTGACATTGCATTCAAAGAGCATAAGTTTCGATACACATGAACAAAAAGATAAACGGAAGCATTGGCAATGAACGTCTACCAGCTATGTCTTCAGCGACAATGTCTCCATCACGCACAAATTTACATAAAGATGAACAAAAAGACAGAAAAAGGACTATAGTCAAGTTTCCAAACCACATCTTTCATGACCAATGTCCTCACTGTGGCAAGATTCGACAAAGGTAAACAAAACGAAAGAACAAAGCCTTTCGTCAAATTTCCAAATCATATCTTCAATGACTATGTCTTCACCGTGCACAAGATGGCATAACCATCGACGAAAAGGCAAAACAAAGAATTTCGTCAAGTTTCCAAACCACATCATCAGTAGCTATACTTATTAAAGCGAAATATATACCTGATGTGTTAACAGCTTAATAATCGAGCATGTTCCATTGTCTTTAATCTCGTTTCTAAGTACGATGACAAACTTGCCGCAGACAAAAAGCATACAAAATATCGTTGGCAACGAATTTACAACTTCCAAAAGATACTCTTTCTCATTATAATCAACCTGCAACACCAAAGAAAATTCCCTCTCAATTTTCACCACATTACCGGCGAGCAAAGACGCACCAAATGAGCGCTTCACCTTGAATGATTCACCTCGAATAAGTGCCTCCTCTCGAGTAAGAAGCTTTGAGTAAGTGCTCTCTCTTCAATAACAAGTTGAAACAGTTTCTCGCATTATGCAATGAAAGTTACTTTCATGTTCGGGACATGATTTTGCGTATGTTTTCCAAAAGCAAACCCATTAAATAAGCACCCTACATTAGATGCTTTTCGAACTAGCGCCTTTCCCGTCAATAGTGAGGAAGTATACCTGACTGCAAGTTTCACAAGACATAGCTGAGCTTCAAAATTAAGCTAAAGACAGCGGTAGTAAAAGTCAAATCTGAGCGTTGCTGAAAATCACCTTGGGGCGCTTAATTAATAAATTAACGAATTTGACAGCCACCATTTTCAGTCTAAAATTAGCAGCCATTTCCGCACGCAATACATACAATGGCGCAACGGACTAAGGTCAGGGTTAGAGACACTCCTAAGGGCCCCTGGCCTCCTAGGGGCCCTTGATCAGTCATTGATGACATCGTGAGTTAGGAAGTTCAAATGTATTTGGGCAAATGATGTACTACAGTTCCAACCTAAAACCACATAAACCAAGCAATTAATTTTTACGGAGACTTTATCCGCTACAATGACAGAATTTCGTCCGTTGTTGCCGCTATTATATTATAAACAAACTGATTATCTTTTGCATATTTGCTTGGTCTTGTACATGGCATGCTCGTGTTCATATCTACACGCTGTTGTTTGCATTTTCTTTAATTCATCATACATATATATGTAACTTCGTCTCTCTTCGAGTTCAGACACTGTTATATACCTGCACGTTCAGCAGTCTATCAGAGCCTTTAGATTTTAAGTCAGAGGAAAGGCTCCCTGAGAAAAATTCTCTTGAGGGCCCCCTCAAGGTCCGTCGCGCCACTGAATAGATATATATTCCAACTGTCGAAACTTTGATTTCTAAACCGAGCTATTCACCTTTGCACCCCTACTGATAATTTTACAAATTTCAAAATGCTCTTCCAAATGCGACGATAAACAGACTCATTTTGCCTATACCAAACTTTGATGTAGGATGAAATTCGTACATTACATCACGGGAAAAACTCCAAAAACTTACATTTTTACAACGATACAGCACTGATGTTTTTTCCCATCCAAATCTGCAACAAAAATACGTATACTAATGCTAAATCACTTCTTTATAGCGAAGGTATTTCATTTTCGAATAGCATTTAGGTAACTTTTAGTTTGAACATCAACACGCACAAAAAAAACAGAACAAAGGCTTTGGTCAAGTTACCAATCCACTTCAATTAGTACATTGCCGCCGTGCACGAACAAAAGGATAGAACAAAGAGGTTTTGGTCAAGTTTCCAGCTCATATACTTACAAACTATGTTTCCACAGAGCATAATTAAGCTTACATAACCAAGAACAAAAAGATGCTAAAGACCTCAAGAAGACTGCAAAGCTTCTGAGATCTTAACAGTGTTTTACTTACCACACTTTGTTACATCCGCTGAGCTATGTAATAAATGGAGAGCGTGCTCCAATCTTTCGCCAGTCAAAAAAGTGAAGGCAAAAACATGGCCGATCTGGTCAATATATTACGCCAGTTGCCATGATCGCGTCCTCTATTGCCATGGGGATTACAGCTGCACAAGGCTCAATTCTGAGCACACCACATTGAAGTAAATACATCTGGAATAATATCTCAAGGAGGAAATTGAAGCCGTTTTTTGTAGGTGGAGCCAGTCTCTTCTAAAATATTTTTTCAGAAAAAGCCTTTTTTTTAATCAGAAAAATCTTACTTTCAAATAGCGGTTTTACCACCAAACATAACCTATAGCAGTAGTACGATAATCGAATTTAATATTCAAAATTAAACTGAGCACAAAATGGAGAAAAATTACGAAAAAACACGACCATAAACATGAACAAAACAAGACCGCACGTTTTTGGCTACTTTTTCTGAGTTTTTAACGTTCAAGAGAAAACCAAGTCTTTAAAAATCAAGAATTATTTAATTCCTACTAAAGTACATCTGCTTACAAACTTTCAAGAAGATTAAACGTTTTAGAGTCGAAAAAAATGCGTTCAAAATTGACAACAACAGTGTTTATACAACACAATACATTTCCTTGGTACAACCGTGGTCGCTGACGTCAGAGTAGAAGTTTTCATGGGAAGCTTTTAAAAAGATGTATTTTAAAAAGAAAAAAGCGTAAAACGGAAGTATTTCTTGCTTACCAAAAGGGCATGCCTTGTAGCTGCGTTGTTTGTGGAAGCAGGGGTAATAAAAATAAGAAAACTGGAGAGAAATTTTGTGCAAAAACCACGGGGACACACGGAATATTTTATTTTAGGATTGCGGTTGGTCGTCAGTAATACAAAAAAGGGATGTGGTCATAGCAACTTGCCTCAGCATCCGCCATGTTTTCGGCTTCACTTTTGGTTCTCGAGCACGCTCTGCAGGTATTATATATCGCTCGGTGGTTACATCCCGGAAATTGAGTAATACTCAAGCAAGATGGCTGCAGGTGTCTCTATATTAGTCGTATACTTTTACACCACTAGAGCACTATACACCAACCATGCCACACTATGCACATCTAACTACGCGGACACTCTACTTCAGTGCGCACGTTATACAACGCTCTATTCTTAGATCACGAAAGCGTCATTGCGATCTGTATTTGTAGGTAGTATACCGCCGAATAGTATTCGCAAGTAGGCTTGCAATCGTAACTGCGCAGTGTCAAGACTACATTAAAGGCCGTTTTCCACTACGTCGGTTTTGCCCGCGCGGACGGAGCGCACAGTTTTGAACTTGCTCTGTTGTTTGCCTGTTTGCGCTTGGTCTCGCGTGCACGCCAGGAAACTTAAAAGTAATTCAACTTTCTCAACGTGTACCCGAGATCAAGAGTCGACAGTCAACAACACAGCATGTTTAAAACTGTGCGCTCCGCCCGCGTGGGCAAAACGGCCGTAATGGAAAATGGCCTTAAAGCTCCGTGTAATGTGCGCACTTGTTATTGCAGACGTAAGTTCTTTACAGATACTTAGCCATGTAGCTAAAATTACTTTTGAGGTAGATAACAAGACACATATGTCCGTACAGTGTAAGTTCGGCAGTAGTACTTTCAGATTATTCTCGGGCATCATTCCATAGATGCTTCTCGTTGTTTATATTTAGACTACGGTACATCCGTTAATATTCGTGACCGCGACTATTTTAAATTTACTGGACTTCAGTCGCAGATTTTCGCTCCATTGACTTAGCCCCAAATGTGCAGCCTATATGTGATTTGGGACAATCAATACAGGTTTACATCACCGTGCAATTGTCGGGAATTTAATACTGCTACTCTTTAGTTGTGAGTTTTCGTCTTTTTTTGCCAATAATTGCGAACTTGCAGCGTTCAGTTCGATGTATCGTTCTGATATATATTTAGGATGGGAAGAAACGCCAAGAATTTGCAACTTTCATTTGAAAAGTCTATAGCTGTAGGATTAAAGTTTTCACGTCCTGTTATGTATCTCACTCGCATGGGTTACGCCTTAGTGCAGCAAAATATTTGGAAAAATAGTTAATATTTATGCACGAAGACGTGTTCGGTCGTAATTTCTGCAAGAACGGGGGTGCGCGCTCATGGAGTTGTTTTACGTTTTAATTGAAATATGCACGGAAAATACCTGTACACACCCCCTGGAGTGCACACTATGACTGACTTATTGACTGACTCATATGAAATTTCGCCACTCATCACAATACTGCAAAATTTCGAAAAACCTTTGCAGTAAAAACTAGAACTTTTTCAAGTCTGTGAAACATTCTTCAACACCATGCCCGGAGGGCGCCCAATTTTACAAAAACTTAGACAAAACGATGGAAGAGAGACTTTGGCGGGGTTTTCAATATATCTTTCAAGCACTTTGACTTCACCGTGCACAATATTGCATGAATATGAACAAGAGGACATGGGACAGAACTGCAGCGAAATCTAACAGAGTATCTGGATGTACCACCAAATACCTTCACATTGAACAACAAACGTATGGTGACATGAAGAAAATAAACCCGTAAATTCACTATGCTGCTGTTTCAGGAACTGAATATGGACTGAACCAGAACGTTAAAAAAATGACAAAAACTACAAGCAAACCTCTCTACTCAAAACCTGCATGATCAGCTCAAAATTGATAGGTCGGAAAAGTCTAACAGCATTTATATTATTTCAGTGCAAACAAACAGCATTCGATGACTCGGGTGACGACACAAGCACCGAATATAATTGCAATCTACAGCAGTTTTGTAAATAACAGAAACTAAAATCTAGTTATGATGCATTCCTTTAAATGTGGTCAAACTTCGTATACCTACTAATTTTGAGCTGCTTTTTCTAGTCTGTTTGTTTGTAAACTTTATCATTTTTAAACATTTGCTCAGGTCCACTTACGGCTTCCGAAGTGGCTAGTCACTGTAATACCACTTACAAAAGAGCAGTATAAGGTAATCCCATTAGTGCTCCAATTATCCTGTGGTCTGTCGCCAGGCATGCAAAACACGGAAAGTACAACAAAGCTAGTAGGATTGCATGTAACATGCCCAATGACACTACAAATAAAAAAAGATTTCGTTGTCATCACCTAATTAGTTCAAAATCTCACAATTAACTCTGGAGACAACCTCTGAGGCATGTATAAACTTTGTTTAGTCAAATTAAGTCTGTAATGTTTTGTGAATCTTTTAAAAAGAATAAATAAAATGACTCACATATTACAAACATATATAAACTCTGACCATGGTACACAACTTTAAATGGCCAAAATGCCATAAACATGGACAATTCCTGACCTTGATATAGATATTTAAATGACTCGAATATTATAAGTATGCATTAACCCTGACCTTGATACAGACACTTTAATTGACTCGAATATTACAAATAAAAACCATCTCTGACTTTTATACGGACATTTCAAGTGTCTCAGATATTTTCCAACCTGCTTCCCATCTACTTCCACTAAGAAGAATATTAGAAACCAAGAGATCAAACAATGTTTCTGCTGCTCCTCCGAAAATGCACACGATGGCGAAACGATCATTGTCTATGCCAAGATAATCTATAGGACTGGAGAAAAGTTAGTTAATTCATGCAGGACTTCGATCAGCAAAACCCACACCTTGACAAGAAAAGTAGCCATGCAACGTCGTGCTGTTGTACGATGTACTTCAGTGAATTAATGTTTTTCAAGTCTCTCCAAGTAACAATCAAAACATGACAAGCAAAGTAGTAATGTAACGTCATGTCGCTGTGGGCTGTATTAGGGTGGATGAAGGTTTTGCCCAACTCTCCAAATGAAAGCAATGCCATGACAAACAAAGAAGTAGTGTAACGGTATGTTGTCAGAGTAAGATATACTCAGGTGGATGAACATTTTAAAAGTCTGTCCGAGTGATATTGTTGCACACCATTGCTAAAATGTATTAATAGAACGTCCAATCAATATTCTTGTCAGACATTCACGGGTGGACGCATGCAACAATGAAAATAAAAACTTACACGACAATCCCCGGTCGACCATTGCATAAATCTCTTTTAAAGCGTTTTCTCCTCTTCAAAAAAGTTAATATAACGACAATAGCTACCTAATCAATATTAAAAGACATAGATCTCTTTAGATTCAAATCTTGAAACTCAATGAGATATGCAATTGCTGTGCATATCTGATCAACTCTAAAAAGTGCAACGAATTTTCGTGCGCGCCGGTGACATCACCTTTCTTTTGATTTTAAAATCTCCACCGACGCCAAAGCCTGTTAATATGCAAGCCATGCCGGGAGAAAATATCGAGCTGTCTATATGGCATCGATTCGAGCCCACTGACCTATAAGTTACCCGGACTAAGAGCTTCATTTTGATTTTACTGGCGGATGGTGTCCGCACAGTGCTGATGCAAGATAGGCCCTGCCGCAAATGCAAAAATATGCTGACCAGCAGTTACTAAAGGCTCAGAAACCTGCTTCGTTTAACATTACCATGTTTTGACAGTTTCTGTGGAAAAAACTTACATTTTAGGGCTTTGCATATCATGTGTGTTACAGTTTAAGTGTCATTACGATGATTGCGTGATGAAATGAACAAAATATTTGCTGTTCTGAACTTCAAGACGGAGAAAGGCAAAAAAATTCCTCACGTCGGTAGCATTGAAATTGAGCGGAAAATCGTGAAAATACAAGGTACCAGAAAGAGCTTTAAAAGACATATGTTTGAACACATGATGACTTTTGTTTAACATGAAGTACGAAGGATTGTTTAAGGAGAAGTTATGCGAAGTTATGGATGAGGGGAAAGCATTTCAATCGCTCAGTCCTAAATTTACATCGTAGATACTTTATAACTCTTACTGTGCGTGGTACAACTACATATACTGCTTCTTGAAAGCGTTACCAGTATATTCAGAGTTGAAAAACTCAGATGATTTCACCGGGTACGAAAGCCATTGCCAAGCAAGTAATCCCAATAAATAACGAGAAAAAGACACTCAGTAATCTTTTTATTTGCTTACAAACAAAAACAAAAGTCGGTTTTCGGTAATTTTCATAGCCGGCGAGACCTATATGACGTCAGCATAATGGGGACACATTTTGACCCCAAGCACTCAGCCCGGGAAAATTAAAGATCCGTGATCGAGCCGAGCTTCCATCAGGCGCTGGTTTCGGCGACATTTTTTCTGTTGCACAACATGAAGAGAATCGGTTATTTTGTTGCGCAGCAGCAATAAATTGTAATTGGTTAGTATCAACAAACTGGCTACTTTCGATTTCATAATATGTCTAGAATTGCTTTTCTTAAAATACTCTATTTTTCATTAAATACCTTACTGCAGAATTGTATGCTTTACTCCAACGACAAACATAATTGATAAGAAAATATTGTATTTTACTCGGGGCATTAGGAGATAGGGTCAGAAACGAAAATGGCGAATGTTGTTGATATTTGAAAATTCGATATTATCGAAATCACTAGAGTGGTAAATTGTTCTCTCGAGATTTGCACGCGTCAAATTGTTATTATGTACCAGGTGATTAAATTTTTAGGTACCACGTGATGAACTTTTTTATGTTGAGCAGAGTTTGTACAATACGCGATGTTCACTCGATTTGCTTGCTTGGTTATTGCTAGATTAAACTGCACTTTTCTGTTCGTCGATTTGCAGTTCTACAATATGCTGGAGCATTTAGTGTTCTTTTTATAAGTGTTTACAGTAGTAAGTAGGTAAATAAGGCAGTTTTCTTGTTTGAGGCCCTAAGACGTCATTTTTTCAAGTGGTACAGTCTAAGTTAGAAATTGTCTGAAGCAAAGGCAAAGCAACTTCGTCGAAAGCCTGAATTTTAGCGCTTTGAAAATTTTCCTCGCTCGACTTCAAGTCTCAATCGTGTGGTTCGTGCGATTAGAGTCATTCATGCTGTCTCTTAAAATTACTCATGATACTATTTTTCTCTTTAAACATTAATTACGTAAATTTTGTGTTTCCAGTGGGGCCCTGGATATCTTGGGGGCCTGAGCTAAGTTGCCCCCTCTGCCTCTTCCCTCCCTTTCGGTGACCCTGTTTAAGCCACAAGTCCTGTAGAAAATTTTTCCTTGTGTACACCACCGAAAATATTCTTCATTTTCAAAAGGAAAAAACAAACCTAAAAATTCATTTTGCTGGCAAAGTTTGTATTTATTATGAGATTTCAATCTTTCTAGAAATCATTTAGCTCATGAGCAGTTGGTAAAGAGGCAGTTAAAGACCAAAATCGGCAATTCAAACTGATGTATCTTTCCGGCTCTAAACCTTCACGGAACCGTTTACTTTCGCTTCAAACATGGCGACGAAGTTATCGTTCACTAGCAGGTAAACCCTGAAATTTTGCATTGGCCGCCATCTTGAATATCACCTTGATAAGAACTGGGAACTAAAATATTAGTTATTAATTCACTCTATAAATATTCAAGTGTAAAATACTAGGTAATTTAATTATTGTATCTTCGCTGGAATTTTTCCTGCGCTCGCTACATTTTGTGTCTAATGAATTAGGCGTGTGTTCTACTTAGGCATTCAAAAAGAATTTGTCTTCTTGAATACAAAGGATACTATTTCGAAATGAGCAATAAATTGTTGAAAACAACGAGCCTTTCGTAGCCTCTTGAGGGAGCCAAGTTATACAAAAAATATTTCTGGGTCTCTTATTTCCTTTAACGCTGACATTAATTTAAAAGCTTCATCCGAGCTCCAGGAATAACATCATTCGTGCACGACAAGAATATGTACAAAATGCAAAAATTATACACGATAGGCTAAAAATGCAAAAAGTCCAAGTTTGAGATGCTGCGGAAGCGTAATGTACACGGTGTCACCTCTTATTCGTAGTTCATTAACTATTACCCAAACTTTTACCCAATGATTTCTGCCCTGCTTTTTCGTGCACGAAACGTGTTTTAGGTGAGGTTTGAGACACACACCTCCCGTTGGAATCTGATGAAGTTTTTAATTGATTTCAGTATTGAAGTGATCACGGCGGGACCTTATAATATCTATATTACTCAATTTCTTCATACACTTAGGGGCTGTTTACATGAGCCGGGCTAGCCCGGCTAACCGGGCTGAGTTTTGTCACGAAAATATTTCCTGGCTATTAACCGAGTATTTAAATAAACTTTGCAGCAAGCTTATGCCTAGTACATTCTGAATGTTGTTTTCAATCTTACTTTAGACAAGCTTTGAAGCGGCAATAAGATGCAAAAGAAATCGTTCAGCCCGGTTAACCGGGCTGAAATGTTTCTTTTGCATGTTATTGCTGCTTCAAAGTTTGTGTAAAATAACATTGGAAATAACATTCAGAATGCACTAGGCACAAGGCTGCCCCTAAGTTTATTCAAAAACTATTTTGATAACCAGGGAATATTTTCGTGACAAAACTCAGCCCGGTTAACCGGGCTAGCCCGGCTCATGTAATCAGCCCCTAAATGTTCAATTTATCACCCATGTTGAAATCATATACTCTTTTTGATACACGATGCACTGCATGAATGATTAACCTTTAATCTTTAGTTGTCTTTTCGAAATTTTTTTGGTGAATAACGTGACGGCATTCCTAGAATAAAAACGAGTCCTTTTGTTATATAAATGTGAGCTTCATGCATATATATACACGAGGTAAAACTTGTTTTCAAGAAGACAAGCGTTTGTTCTGATTGCCGAAGTAGAACACGAGGGTAATTCAAAAGACATAAAATTTAGCACCTGCAGGAGAATTTCCAGAGAAATTATAATTAAGTTACATTCTAATATACAGTTGAATATTTATGGAGCGAAATAATATCTAATATCTTTAATTCCCAGTTCTTATCGCCGTTAAATTCAAAATGGCGGCCAATGTGAAATTTCAGCTTGTAGCTGCTAGTTTATCGTTCAGGTCCACTGAGTTATATATTACCTGGATGGAAAAAGGGCACGTCACCAAAAGCAGCGGATTTCTGGTCGCGCATGCAGAGGTCCTTTTCCTCACAGTAATGACAACTGACCGTGAAAATAAATTCACTGTTGCCGACTAGGTAATTAAAATACATTATTTTTTTACAAAAAAATGTCTAAACACTCGCTTTGATATGGTTTTTAAACAAAGAAAACAGGACTAATGAAATGTTTATAGGTATAAAACGTATGCACGTAGGGAATATAACCTTAAAGGACAAATAAGTGTCGGATTTTGCTCTTTGAAAACGGTAAACACGGATATGAATTTGACATGGTTATTTTTATATGTATATTGCTAGTATATTTCGTTGTAATACGTCCATATGTAGCTGAATTTTATGTATCGGAAATTGCATATGGTGTGTACCATTCTTACCATAAAAGCTGAACTATAATCTTGTCCGAAATCACAACATTTGATGCATACATTTTTTCATAGCTCGGTTGTCTTGACCACTATCAAAGTAATCAAACCTTATTTTATTTGCAATCAACGTCCACAATCACTGCAATACAATGGCATTTTAATATTCTTCATTTATGATCCTCAAAGGCATTTTCAACACAAAACAGTTTCGTTTTGAAAATATTATCAAGCTGAAAAAGAGGAAATTTTCGGGCAGCCCGCAAACACTTCACTACGTCATGCTTCATTTTTTGACAAATAAAGCAAATAGGAGCTAAAAGATACGCTCAGTTGTCACTACAATGAAAAGAAGGACCTCTGCTGACACTATCAAAAATCCACCAGCCGCCTTCGGTGCTTTTAGATAGGGATCCTCTCTCCAGGTAATATATGGCTCAGTGTTCTAGCCTCTTGGGGTTCACTAGTTTTTTCACGAAGTCGGCTGCTGACCAGTATTTATTTACTCCCATTTTTGGCGCCAAAATTTCACAGCCAAGCACTTGTTTTCTTTTGGTGCTATCGGAACGAATTTTCTCTAGATATATTTGCTGGAGATTGTAGTTTGTTCAATTCATACGCTATATTTCGGCTTCATCTACGGCCATTTGCTTAAGTTTCGCTGCACTGATACAGAAAAGTAGAGTATATTTTGTACAATTTGTGTATCGAAAATTTTACAGGGACATATTAAAATGTAGTCTTCTTGAACTGGTTTGGTTTGTGTTCGCTGAAGTTGTAGAAATGCCATTCTGCGTTGCTGAAGGTTATTCAAACTGCCAGCGTAAATTATTGAAAAACGAAAACAGAGTCTCCTTTCATTCGTAGCTTCCGAAATCGACATGCATTTTTGTTTTAATAAAGCTATGTTGGTTATTTTTGTGGAAACATTAGTCATTAACGAACGACAATAAAAGAAAGTAGATGAAAGACAGTTTGACGATTTAGATATCAATTCCTTTTGCAAAAATTTAGATAAACTGTTGTTTTGTAGCTTGTTGTCTGCTGCAGTTTTTCTATCAGAGCCTGCGCTAATGTGTTGTTTTGGAGGAGTCAGCGACGTGCCCTGTCCGCAGTTAATCTCACGTTCATCAGCTTTCGTGACTTTCAATTGACTAGGCAGGCCTCAAGTCAAAAAGCATACAAGCCAGCAGTCCAGATATACATGGATTAGTGGTTCAGCTGCTATCTTTAGCGAGAAAGCATGATGCCAAAACTATGAACTAAACTTTACGGGCTTCAGAATTCCCACCGTAGATACCAACCCCGTCCTATTTAATCCACTTGTTTAAGTAAGCACTACGCATTAATTACTCACGCCAGAAATTAAGATGTACAGTACAAAATTTTCATTCACAGCACACTTAACGTCTCTAAAAGAGTGATTGAATCACCATAAGAATACAGAATATTGTCTGACAGTTTGGAGAAGTGGCCAACAACTCCGCTAACAAATAAAATTGTCTGGCACTAGACAGAATGACAAACACAAAAAGAACAAAGAAAAAAGGTATTCCTTAATAGAGTAAAATCAAGGTGAATTGCCAGTCAAAAAGGGAACAAGAGCTGTCAAGCAGCTTAAGCCTCGTCTACACGAGCAAATAATATGTGACAATTTTTCTCTGTTATATAAAAGCTACCACTCCAGTTTTCGGCAAATGTATATGCCACACAAAAATTGCTCAATTTTATATATATATATATATATATAAGTCTTTATTGAATATAGTCACAACAAACGTGTGGCTTTTACATCTTGAACTATCTTAATTACAATATTCTAATAGTTTATGTTTAATTACTAAATTTAACTAAAATTGTTAAA
>JAOBYK010387236.1:0-15994 GCA_025434845.1 Phenganax subtilis
ATCAATTATCAACTGGGTTTGCGAATTTAAATACATATTTCATTTCTTATTTGATGTTGCCTTTGTAGGCCACCGTAAATATTTGGCAGGCAACTCTCCCTCTTTTTTCTTTCAAGTCCTATCCCATCTAATCCCTCCTAATCCCCTGTTAACAACTCAAGAGTACATCACTCATTCCTGTTACCACCCCACTATCTCTGCTAGATCGTGTTTTATTGTTGTGCGTTCGTTTTGAAAACCCACAGAGTTGCCTGCGGAGGAGGCTAGCCAGGAACTACCCGACATGATTAAGAAATCTTTTCACAATGTCATGTTTTAAATTGTATGGTGCAACAGGGACTTTGGCCATAGCAGTAGGGGCCATGGCATTGGGCTCTTTCATGGCAACACTTCTTTCCAGAGCCCCAGTCTTTGAAGAATTTAGTTCTTTTTTGCCAAATAAAAATCAGCTGATTTGCTTTAAACGGACAGATGCGGTCTTACTTGTATGGAAATTTCACCTGAGGTGGCTGACAAAACAACATTAAGAAGCTGGACTGAAGTAAACTTTTCAAGTTGAGGAGGTTGATTTAAAACATGCTGCATTGTTATGTACAAAGCCTTCATGGCCATTTCTTTGGTTTAATTTTAAAATATCCTCAACACCATTTTTCTCAAAAATTAATCTCCTGTTAATTCGGGAAATTTTGGTAGGTGCAGCTGGGTTATGTGGCACGGATTCATGTTTTTGTTGCAAGAAGGCTACATTTCAATTACTCTCTTTATATATATTTCCTCAATAAATTCTTGGTATGAGTAACTTTTTTCTCTAATTGATTGTCCTTAGAAGTTCTTTCACAATTGCAGCAGACAGGATCTAAAGAACCATCAGTCTGAACGCACAATCCTGTTGATTTACAACTTACTCTCAATTCGTACTTTTGACCAAGTTTGCTAAAAATATTACCATAAGTAGCAAAGACTTCCTGAATTTTGATAATTTTTTTTCTTTTGTGCAACTTCGGTGCTTTTCATGATTGTATTCAACGGCTTTATTAATTACTAAAACTTGTCAATTTCTACTATTTTTAGTTAAAATGGTGTAGTCCAGTCAGAATACGAAAATTACCCACCCAGACTAATGCTTTTCATCTTCGCTCTTTTCCTCAGGTGAAAGCCCTGGGAACAAGCTTGTTCTTTGACAAATTTAAATAAAACAACTTTCTTAGTATCATTGTGCAGGTGTGTGTGGGCATTTATATGAAAGCTGACATTTTTTAAATTAATATCTACCTTTTTACTATAACTACATTCCAAAACATTGACTGTCCTCATAGTTTTGAAATTGACATGTAAGGCTTTTTTGGATTTTGGAAATGGAACATAAAGGTGTGTCTAGAACACAAAAACTAAGTGCACCTGTTACACAACAGAGAAATATGAATTATCTACTAATATAATTCAGCTTATTGTCGCTATCATTGTGAACCTTATTTTGACACAATAATAAAACTCATAGACTACTTCTTGCAAATGTGCATGCACCAACATTGAACAACAACATGTGTCAATTCAAGGGCAGCACAAACAAGATTAGGCCCATGCAAGGTGTTCACTGCTGAAATATGACCATACAAGCAAAGCAATGAAATGAAATAGAACTAGAGAAAGGAAAACAGTGCAGAATATAGGTGAAATGAGAGAAGTGGTAGAAAGGGTTACATGGTTTAATGGAGGTGTCAATGACATCAATATCTCTCAGGTCATTAATTATTATACTGCGAATTTTATGCTATAGTACTAAAAAAATTTAGAGATATGTGGGTGACAATTCAGGAACTATTGTTAGAATGTTGTCTAAAGTTAAAAAGTATAGAAAGCTGAGCAAGTACTTGTTTGCCATGTGTCATTTCTAAAAATGGAAAAAGTGGAGTGTTATTGTCATGCAACTAATATATAATGACACAAAAATAGCTTGATAATAAACTTGGTCCTTGTGACTTTTTCTGAAACAGTGCATCAATCTCATTTACATTTTATAGAATTTGCTATCAAATTTCAACCCGCCATTTTCAAGGTTGACCAACAGGGGGTAACACGTGTAGTGAAATTCAAAAAAGTCAGAAATAATGAATGTCACGTGTAATTTTGTATACTACTAAGTAGTGATTATTGATGGTTTCAGCAACTCATCATCTTTGAAATAGAGTATAAGTAAAGGAAAAGGAAGTAAAATTCAGTTCAAATATGGGTTGTGCTTCCAAGCACAGTCATGTTAACGATATGTCGCTCTCCCACTAGAAAGAATATATAAAAGCACGAGACGTTTCAGTGAAGGGTTGTCTAAAATCAGCATTTGTTGAGAAAGCGAAATCCGTGGATAAAATAATGAGACCGGTCTTAGACTATCCAAAATAAGAAAAGATTATAGAAAGTTAGTTATCCATGATATTGAAATTGAAGAGTTACTATAATTCAGCACACGAGCATGTAAATTATATCAATGCATTGCCGCCATTTGGTCTGTTCAAGATACTTTTTGTTTGTTATTCACTTCCTTGATCTGCATGTTAGAAAAGGAAGCATGGCATAATGGTGTTGTGAAATGTCAATAAAAAATTTTTAGTGTTCCACTACCTTAGCTGACTTTTTCATGGCTTGCGGTAGCTTGAACAGGATCAGGTTTTCTTTAGTTGGTCCATAAGTAGCAAAAAAGTGAAGCCCACAAGTAGAACTGTGTTTTGTACACAAACTGTGATGCCGACAACATGGTGTAATCCATGCTTCTTGTCGTGCTTTCTCCCTCTTTAGAGACAAGAAATGGCAGAATGTAACAGATTTTCATTTGGAATTCAGTAATTTTTCTGGATAATGTAGATCACTTCGGCAAGTGCCACGCGCGCAGTGTTTAACTTTGCGGTCGAATGTACTATTGGTATAAGTAAACAACGAAAGCGCAGCATTTGTCCAACTGTCTTGAATTTTGTCACACTTGTTACCCCCTGTTGAACAACCTCGAAAAGCATGGATTTTAATCGGCCTTCTGGAAATACTACAGGTGAATTAAAAGACACTGAAGCAACACTTCACTCAATGATCATGGTGGTATTGTTGAAGTTGTTAATTTGGATTGCTTTAATGAATGTTACACACTTTGCTCAATTTGTTTCTACAAATAAACATTACCTTTGACATCTTCTTGCTCTAAGAAAATGAACTGCTTGAAGCTTTGGACCTTGGATCAGCAAATTCCACATTTCTTGGCTCTTCATAAACGTAGAAGGGGTGTTCAACATAAATGTTGCTTTTTCTCTCCTTGGAAGAGCTGCTTGGGCTGCCAGTTCTCATTGTTTCATCTCTTAAGGATGGGCGCCTAGAAAATACTGGGTTTCCAAAACTCAGTCTTATGCTTTCGAAAGGATCATCGGGTGATTCGTATATGTGGTCTGCTCCTTCGTGTCTGAGCCCAGACTCGTTTTCATTTCTTGAAAATACTTGATTTTGCTGTGGGTCTGCCTCAGGTTGTTTGCTCTGACTTTTTCTTCGACACAGAAAGAGTATGAACATACCTTGAATAAAAAGGTGAGATTACCTCAAAGCAGTGTTTACATTTATGTGAATTTGAATTGTTTATTGTATATTGCGCAGTATTACATATTTGTTTGGTTATCTATCTGCAACTATGCATCGAAAAGTATGCAGTATTTCAGTGATAAACTAAATTTTGATTTAAGCAAAGAGGAAATCCATCACCACAGCTGAAAAGAGCACTGCTAAACTCATAAAATTGTGGACTGTGGTTTGCAACTTCTATTAAACTTGATTTGCTGCTGTGCTCACAACCACTTATACTTGGTCACATTTGGACAAGGAAAGTCAACTGTCAATTGTATAATTATGTTTGTCCCTTATGTTTGTACTGTGTTATTATGTTTTTCCCATAGCAGCTTGCTTGCCTACATGATATGAACTTGTATAATGTTGTAGTATATCCTTCACAGCTGTGGTATTGACTTTTCATCATTTTTATTTAAGAACCTTTGCAATATGTGTAATCTTATCTTTCATTGGGAACATAGCTGGGGCTTGTTTGAGGTAAATTTTTCAAGACCTTCAACTAACAAATAGGACACCCTGATCAATATTTAGTCCATAGCAGCAGTCATCCATTTGGTTGAATTGTTTTTTGTTTTATTTATTTGTTTGTTTCTTTGCTTCCTGCATGCTGACTAGTAGTTTTGTTTTACTAATGAGATCAAGCTGATGTACTTTGTTTCACTAATGAGTTCATGCTAATATTTTTGAATGTGCATAAGTTTATCTTGTTCAGTGTTTTGATAGATTACCTGCGAAAAAAACCCCAACAATCCCAATGACAATTCCTATAACCATAGCAGGACTGTCATCACTACTGTTTTGGTCATCAATCTCACCATTTGCTGAAGTTCTTGTTGGTACCACAACGTCTTGTGTTGCAAGTGATGTTGTTGGTTCTATTAAGAATATCTATTTAAGTTATCCTGTAAAAGTATATCACCTACTGAGAAAACAGAAGAAATAAACTTTGAAGTTTGCTTTAGTTGATAACTAAAAATCAGTAACCATTTCCATTTGAAGTCATTGTCTCAAATTTTTCATGTTTGCTGCTGTTTCAAACCTACACAATTATACATAAAACACTCAGGTTTGCACCAGTAAATTGTAATGTTTTTATGTACTTTTTAAGGTTTGGTAGAAAAATATTGATTCATGTGTTTGCAGATCTTCATGTCATTTTTTCATTGTTTTGATATACTGCAGCATAACTCACAAATCACTTTATATATAGGAAAGTGTTCTGTTTTTCACATTATTGTGTATATTGAACACCTTGTTTACATTTCCATCATAAATTACTACAATACAACAGATGCAGTTGTGCATCTGATGGCCCAGTTTCTTTGGAGCGGCTAATGCAACTTGCTCAATATATGTTGCAATCTTTAGAAAGTGCAATCTTGTATACTCCTTATGCTTGGCAATACCTGTAATTAGTGGTCATGCAAATAAAGCTTAATAATAATAATAATAATAATAATAATAATAATAACGGCAGCAGGCAGGTGAAAAGATGATCGAAGAAACTTATTGTTAAATATAGCTTTTAATTTGTGATGAAAGTTGGAAACCATAACACACTTTCAACTTGATCAACACATTCTAGTTTCTTATTCCATATTTCAAACTGAAATAAATTTCTGCTAGTCTTTTAAAACAGGAAGTTAAAATTTTGAGTTCAATTATTTTAGCTCAATTAAGTCTTCTATCACGTCAAAAGAAATGAGAAAACATGCCATACAGTTTTAAACCCACAGCAAATGTGGACTAAACCTGGTCAAATTATTTCATATGTGTTTTAATTTTATATGAAGAACATGACAATTTGAATTTCAACAATGTAAATTGACTTGTTTGTAAAAATAAATTTTTTAGACAAATCTAAAACCCTCACTAGGATGTAGAATATGACTTAGACTACTACTGTATTTTCGGCTTCATTGCAATGTTGAAATTCGTTGGAATAACAACCTGTAGGGAGCTTTCATGAGCTTAATTTGTCAGCAATTGGACATTTATAAGAGGTCTCAAAAGCAACTAAATACAAAAGTATTCAAATACAATTTACAGTTATGTCATGAGCTTGAGTCGTAGATGAGCTGCTAACCTAGCAAGTAGCTGAACCAAGCAGTTTGCAAAATGGGCTGTACAAAGTAAATTTATACACTAAAAATATAGATATATTGTTTTATATCTCTTACCCAAAATGCATTCCATACCATCTTGTGCCCCTGTTTTTGTTGTTACATGACCAGTTGGACAAGGTAGACAAACAAATTCTCCTTCTCTTGGTTGGTATGTGTTCAAAGGACACTCAATGCACTCCCCAATGTTTTTTTTAATAACTCCGTAATGGCCAGCTGTGCAGATCACTTTAAAAAAATCAATAGTAATGGCCATTACCCTGGGAAAGTTTCTTGATTACTTCAGAGCCTGCTTGCTTTTTTGGACTTTAATATGTCCTGATTTGTTCCACAAATGCATAGTGTTAGGCATGCAACTACATCATATGAATTACAGTAGTAAAAAAGGAGGACCGGGTTTCACGTCTGATTTTTTCTAAAATATAATTCATTATAAATAATTTTAAACATGTTAAGCTCATACGTTTTAATCAAGACCTCATAAGGCAAAGCCTACACTGTCTAGTCTGGTCTTACAGGTAAGTCTCGTGAGCGGACACTACTCCTTTGCTTATCTGCTAACACTGCACTAACGACTCAGCTACGCTTTTGCTTAGTGGTTAGAGCATTTGACTGCACTGCTAGAAAATTCTAGTAACAATTTATTACCTTTGCAATGATGTTCATCATACGATCCTTTGTTCGCAGTTGTAAATCCTTTAGAACACTTGGTACATGAGTTTTGGCCTGAGTTGGCTTGATACCAACCCAAGGAACAGGGAATACATGAAGCTATCAGGTTTTCATCAATCTCTCCATAATATCCTGGCGGGCAATCCACTGCAATGTAAAAAAGCATAAATTAGTATTATTTCTACTACCATTATGCAAAGGGCATTATTATGCATTATTATTATGCTTTTCTGATTTTGCAAAGGTCATTTAGTCTCTAAGCTCCAGGTATGGAGCCAAGTCTAAGTAAGATTTCACTTGTTGTGTGAAGGAAGTGTTGCAAGGTTATACATGAAGAGGAAGGATGGTGGCGGAAGTCTTATTAGTGTTGTTGATTGTGTGAGAGAGGAGGAGCTTGGCTTGTTTGAATACGTCAAGAAAAGTCAGGAATAGATGCCGATAGTTGTTGCTGAGGGAATACAAGTGGGGGAGACAAAGAATGAGTGCAAGAAGTGGGTGGGAAAAAAGCAGTGTTTTTTGAAGAAGAGACTCGATGGAAAGTTTATAAGGGATCTTTCTGGGGTGGCTGGCTAGAGGTCGTGGCAGTGGCTGAGAGCAGGATATTTGGGGAAGTGTACAGAAGGGTGTGTGTTTGCTGTTCAAGAACAAGTTTTGAGGTCAAGGTGTTTCTACATAATAATCGAGGAGAATGTTGACCCAAAGTGTAGGGTTTGTTGAAAGATCATAGAGTCAGTGGGGCACTTAGCCAGCGGTTGTAGCATGTTAGCACAGTGAGAGTATTAGAGGAGGCATGATTGGATAGGATTGAGGCTGTATTGGGAGCTGCATCGAAAGTATAGACTAAGGAGTGTTGATGTGTGGTACAAGGAAGTCCCAGGTAAGGTTAGGGTGTCGAATGATGGAATTGTGCAAATCTGGTGGTATAGAAGTGTAGAAACAACACAGAAGATGGAACATAATCGTCCAGATGTTACTCTGTTAAATCAAGTGACTCGGGAATGGATGTTTGTTCATTCTGCAGTACCATGGGATAAAAATATGGAGGCGAAAGAGGATGAGAAAGTTAGAAACTACTCTCTTCTGGCATGATTGGATATGGTTGAGGGTATATTGGGAGTTGTATAAGAAGTATGGGTTGAAGTCTCCAGATATTTGGTATTAGGAGGTTCTGCATGAAATGAGGGTTTCAGAAGATGGCATGTTTGAAATTTGGTGGGATAGGAGTGTTGAGACAACAAAGAAAAATGTAACATAATCATCCAGATGTGACTGTGTTCAATCTGGCAGCTCGAAAGTCGACCTTTGTTGATTTCTCGGTACCCTGGGCCCAGAATGTGAGGACAAAAGAGAATGAGAAATTGTCATCAACTCTCCTGGGCTAAAGAGTGCTAATCACTCCTAGATATGCTAGAAAAGCTTGGTCTTCACAGTAAACAACAAACTCAATGCATTAAGAAAATGACAAATTTAGTTGTTAGAACTACATATACTTTTTTGCCGCTGAAATAAAAAGTGAAAAATCCTGAGTTATTAGCCATCTAAAAGTTTTGGTCTTTGTGCTTGCTTGTTTGTTTTCTTGTTTGTTGTTTTTTTGTTGTAGACAATAATTAAATTACATAGCTATTAGTGGTAAATTATCTAAGAAATTATGAATTATTATTAGTTGACAGTGATAATGACAGTGATAAAGCAGCCAATTATAAATTACCTGTAACAATGAGATTTATAATTGTATATGTGGAAAGAAAAATAGCACCATAAAGTTTCCCTTATTATTATTATTATTAATATTATTATTATTATTATTATTGTTATTATTATTATTATTATTATTAATTATTATTATTATTGTTATTATTATTATTATTATTATTATTATTATTATTATTAGGGGGTGTTATTATTAGTGTTATTATTAGGGAAGTATTATTATTGGGGAATTGTACAGAGGGGTATGTATTTGCTGCACAGGAGCAAGCTTTGAGGACAAGGTTCTTTCGGGCAATGATTGAGAAGGAGAATGTTGACCTAAAGTGCAAGGTTTGTAAAAAGGAGGGGGAGTCGGTGGGGCCCTTAGCCAGCGGTTGCAGTGTGTTAGCACATAGAGAGTATCAGAAAAGGCATGATTGGATGGGATTGAGGGTGTATTGGGAGCTGTATCGAAAGTATGGAGCGAAGAGTGCTCATGTGTGGTACAAGGAAGTCCCAGATAAGGTTAGGGTGTCCAATGATGGATATGTGGAAATCTAGTGGGATAGAAGTGTCAAAACAACACAGAAGATGGAACATAATCGTCCACATGTTACTGTGTTGAATCGAATGACTCGGGAATGAATATTCGTTGATTTTGCAGTACCATGGGATGAAAATGTGGAGGCTCAAGAGGATGAGAAAATTAACAACTACTCTCCTCTGGCTAAGGAGATTAGAAAGTTACATCGGGTATCAACGAAACTCATCCCATTGTTGGTTGTTTGGGTATTGTGTCTCAAAGGTTAGAAGGGTATTTGAAGGAACTGGGTGTTCCTGATGTGCTTGGTGGTATGCAGGCTTCTGCAGTTATTGGGACCACACTTATTTTACAAAAGGTACTTAGTCTTTAAGTTCTGGGGTTAGGACTGAGGTTAGGTTATATTTACGCTTGTAATGTGAATGGCAACTCCGCGCAGGTTGTTCTTTTTTCAAGAAAGCATTAATTATTTTTATTATAGTGTACAGATGTGTGGTATAATGAGGTTCTGGATTAGGTGAGGGTGTCAGAAAATGGTAGGTTTGAAATCTGGTGGGATAGGACTGTCGAGACAACACAGAAAAAGGAATGTACTAGTCCAGATGTAACTGTGTTGGATTTGGCTGCTCAAAAGTGGAGCTTTGTTGCTTTCTCGGTGCCATGGGACAAGAGCGTAAGGGCAAACGAGAATGAAAAAATCGCCATCTACTTTCCTCTAGCTAAGGAAATAAGAAGGCTACACAAAGTGTCAACAAAGGTTGTTCCTCTGGTGGTGGGTTGTTTTGGGGTTGTTTCAAACAGGTTAGGTTACCTTAAAGATCTAGGAATACCAGACATTTTTAAGGCCAGTTCACACAGGTGATTTTTCCTGCGATTTTGGGTGCGATTTTTTCTACTGACATGATGGCAATTTTAATACGCGCATGTGAACAGTATGCAATTTTGAAGCAATATTTGTGGCAATTTGGATTGCGATTTTGACAAGACAGCATTTTAAAAAGAGGATAATCACATGTACACCTATTGTGTCTCGAGATACAGGTTTTCTTTATCCAGCTGGTGAAATTCTACGCTGTTCGTCTTGTACAGGCCCAAATATTCTGCCCATTTGCTTTTCAAAAGTTCCTTTAATCCTTAATCTTCAATATATTTATTTAAACACGGTACCCTATTCAGCAAAATATAGACTGTCTGATTTTCAAAGGGCTGTGTAGTTAAACTACATTTACAAACTAATTCTATAGCTATTATTAATACATTATTTGCAAGATCACCCAGTTATGGGATACAATGCTATAGAGTTGGTACAAAAGATTAAATTTGCCTCTTAAATGCTGATAAAGATATTCCTTCTGAGTCCAAACATTTTTTTTCTTTTTACTTTTTCCTTCTCATTTCCCGTTTTTGTGGCTGTTTTCAAAACTATCAGTATGTGCATTTGAATCCGCCTTTTTTTCATGCGAAATCATTTACTTAGAAGGCATACATTAAATTTGTTGAAATGCGGTAAAAATCGCAGCCATGTCGCAACGAAATTTTTTCTGGATGCATGAGGAGAGAAGAGTATTGTGGGAGTATTCCATCAGAAGTGGTGGGAAAAGGAGTGGGGGGTATGTTAAGAAGGTGAAAGCTTTGTGGGATGAGAGGCAGTTTTGTGGTAGGGAAGAACCAAGTTTAATATCACAGTTGAAGTGCATTGAGGATAACAGTTCGTTGAAAAAGATGGAAAGGCATGAAATTGAAAGTAATGTTGTGGGGGAGATGATGAGCGAAGATGGTACTAGAAAAAACAGGATGGCAATCAGCAACATGAGGCGAATGAGTTGTTTGGAGAAGGTGACGATGATGAGCAGTTTTTCGGATTTGAAATTGATAGTGATGCAGAAGATCAGGATAGCCCAATGGCAATGGGTAAGAACTATGAGTGTAAAGAAGAATTTTGTTGTGATACTAATGCCAGTAGTATTGGAAATAAGTATGCTAAAACATCTGTGAAATATGTAGGTGAAATAGAATTAGTTATAGAGAGGTTGGATTCGTTCGAAGGAGATAATAGATTAAGAGTACCAACTCAGGAAGAAAAGATGACACTTAAATAGATGAGAGAGGTTTTTGAAAGTGAGGAGTCAATGCAAGTTCTAGGATTGAAAGCTTGGGAATGGAAGGAAAGTGAATAAGGAGGTTAATTTGGTAGATGGTTTGATGCGTAATATGATCAAAGAAGAAATGTCTGTAACCGAAATTAATAGAACGCTATATGCAGGGTCACATGTTGTTGCTGATAGGTTGGGGTTAATGGGAAAGGAAAATAAAAAAGAGTCACGTGACGAAAAAACCATGGTGGTAGAGATGAATTCAAGAAAATATTTTTCAATGGCGAAAAGATGTAGTGAGAATTGAGGAACTGAGAAAAGGCAATGTGGTTACAAGAAAAGTGATGGATCAATTATAGAGGAAATATGATGTTGTCAAAAGGGAACAACTGCTGTGGCTACTATGTAAACACAGAAAATACAATCTGGAAAAATGAAGATTAGATGCTATGTTAACAGTTGCAGGAAAGTTGGACAGAAAAATTTACTCAAACACAACCAAAGTCAACTCTACAAAGACTTAGGAAAGTCAGAAAACATCAAGATGAATGAAGTACCAAAAGCAGAGGAAGCAAAAAGATTCTGGAAAGGTATATGGTCAGATGAAAGGAACACAATACTGATGCTAGCTGGTTGGAGGATGTGCGAAAAAGAACAAGTGATGTAAAAAAGCAGGATGACATAAAGATCAGCATTGAGGATCTGGAAATGGGAGTGTGACAAATGGCTAATTGGAAGGCTCCAGGTCCGGATGTTACAACAGGATTTTGGTTAAAGAGGCTTAAAACTTTGCATAAAGTTCTTGCACAGGGATTGAATAGTTGTTTGCAATGTGGGGAAGTTCCTGAGTGATAGTAGAAGGTCGAACAGTATTGATTCAAAAGGATTTTAAGAAAGATAAGATTGCCTGTACCTACAGACCGATAACATGCCTGCCATTGTTGTGAAAGTTATTGACTGGAATATTGGCCAACAAAATGTTTCAACATTTGACAGAGAATAGCTTATTCTCAGATGAGCAGAAGGGAGGTCGGAAAAAGTCTTGTGGTACAAAAGATCAGTTGTTGGTTGACAAGGCTGTGTTGAGAGTTCCATGGGTAAAGAAACGATGTACGGCAATGGCATGGATTGATTATAAAAACGCTCATGATATGGGGCCTCGATCATGGATTAAAGAAACGTTGGTGATAGTTGTTAAGGTGGCAGAGAATGTTAAGAGTTGGAAGACAGTGTTAACAGCTAATGGGCAGGTTTTGGGTGGTGTGGAGATGAAGCGTGGGATTTTTCAGGATGACTCTTTATCTCCTCTTTATTTGTTGTAGCTTTGATTACACTCACAATGTTATTGAGAAGAGAAGATATTGGTTATAGATTTGGAAAAGATAATTGAAAGATGAACGATCTACTGTTAGTGGATGATTCGAAACTGTAGTTAAGTTCATTAGATGAGCTAAAAAGTTTGATCTATGTTGTCAGTAATTTTTTCAAAAGATATGGCAATGGACTTTGGATTAGATAAGTGTGCTGTGTTGGTGTTGGAGCGAGGGGTAAAAGTGAGATGTGCAGGAATTGTTTTGCCAGATGGTCAAATGATGGGTGAAGTGGATAAGGATGGGTACAGGTATCTGGGTGTTTTGGAAGGTGCGGATATTATGCTGAAGGAGATGAAAGAAAAGATCGGGAGAGAGTATTTAAAGGGAGTGAAATTAGTAGCTAATTCACAGTTGTATGGGCGAAGTTTGATAAAGGCTATCAATGCATGGGCAATTGGTGTTATAAGGTACAGTGCAGGAATTCTGGAATGGACTGATAGGGAATTAAAGGCAAGGGATGTTAAAACTAGAAAGAAGCTGATGATGTGTGAGGCCTTTGCAAGAAAGGCAGTGCAGGAAGATTGTATATGAAAAGAGAGGATGGTGGTAGGGGGATTAATTAGTGCGATGGATTGTGCTAAGGAAGAAGAACTAGAGTTAGGTGAATACGTGAAGGCAAGTAATGAGTGTATGTTGAAGGTAGTTGGTGAGGCATTATAGGTGGGGGAGAAAAAAGATGATGAGAAGAAGCGGGTAGAGAAAGAAAGAATGAGAGTTGTTGAGAAGAGGCTCCACTGGAAATACATGACAGATGTTTCTGAGGTGGCTGACCAGAGGTCTTGGCAGTGGCTTCAAGCAGGTTATTTGATATAGGGAACTGAAGGGTTTCTGTTTGCAGCTCAGGAGCACGCTTTAAGAACAAGGTTTTTTTGTACGACAAGTGAAAAAGAGAATGCGAATCCATTATGCAAGGTTTGTGGTAAGGAGGTGGAATCAGTTGGGCATTTGGCAAGTGGTTGTACAGGTTTGGCACAAAGGGAATATGCAGGGTATCTCAAGAAAAATGTAATTCAACTTTGCCACGCTCTTGTGCAGAAATTACTAAGTAAACAAGTGTAATTTTTAGACATTTGGAAATATCAGGCTTTTAACTGTTGAATGGTATGTTTTACTTAACACACTGAGTAAAAATTAGCAAATACGAACGCGATGAAAAAGGGTGGTCAAAATTGCATTCTTTCACCTCTGCACCTCATTTTTGACATGCTCAACAAAAGAAAATGCATTTAATCAACGTCGTGTCAAAAACTGACTTTATTAAAAATTATTTTCATTTAAAGTTTAAAAACTTTCAAGATTATGCTCCCAGTTGACATCAACATGGCATGCCTTTTACTGCAAACTTCCCAGTTTTGCTAAAAAATTTAACTAGGAATGATCTTTGCCTTATTAAGAGTAGAGCTATCTTTGCCTTTGTGCAAAATGTGCTAGAAATCTGCACACGCATAGTTAATTACAAGCTAACCTAAATCCCTAAGTGAGTTGATTTTCAATGGTTGAAAGAATGCAAATTTGACAAAGCTTTTTCATTCCGCTCGTTTTTGCTCGATATGTTATCAAAAACACATCATGCAACAGCTAAAGCCTGATCTTTCTAAATATTAAAAAATTACATTTCTTTACCAAGTGATTTCTGCACAACAGCGTTCCAAATTTGGATTACGTTTTTTTTGAGACACCCTGTAGAAGAAGACAAGATCGGATGGGATTGAGGGTGTATTGGGAGCTGTGTAGGAAGCTTGGATTGAACTGTACAGATGTGTGGTATGAAGACGTTCCAAATGAGGTGTGGGCATCAGAAGATGGTAGGTTTGAAATCTGGCAGAATAGGAGTGTTGAGACAACACAGAAAATGGAACATAATTGTCTAGATCTGACCGTGTTGGATCGTGCAGCTCGAAAGTGGACCTTTGTTGATTTCTCGGTACCATGGGACAAGAATTTGAGGACAAAGGAGAATGAGGAAGTTGCGATCTACTCTCCTCTAGCTGGGGAAATTAGAAGGCTGCACCAAGTGTTAACAAAGGTTGTTTCTTTGGTGGTGGATTGTTTCGGGGGGGGTTGTGTCATATAGGTTACAAAATACCTTAAATATCTAGGTGGGGTGCAGACATCTGCTGTTGTTGGGACAACCCTCATTTTGCAAAAGGCACTTAGTCTCTAAGCTCCAGGTATGAGGCCGAGACTAAGTAAGATTTCACTTGTTGATCAAAGAAAATCTCCTCACAAGTTGCTTCTTTTAAAGAAAAATGGAAATTATTATTATCATTTTTATTCGTAAATTTCCATTCCTAAATTTTCCTTATCTTACCTAAATACCATTTGGTCAACTTGTCAGTGAAAACTGCCAAAAAACATTTATAACTTCACCATCTGATAGATAAACAATTCCTTACCAACCCGCAGAAACCTCACTAAATCGGGAATTTTGTTATCATCAGAATGTTCATTTCGCCTTCGTCCTGAAACTCTGCTACATGTCGTTGCTGGGGGCAGTTCGTACCTGGATCGATTTACCTGGAGACACGACTTAGTTCTGAATTTTATTGTCATCCAGACATTTTCACACTATTTTTGCTGATCTTCCTGGATTTTCTAACCCATCTATGATAACTGGTGAAAATCATCACCCTGATTTATTACTTACAGCTAATGACGACTGTCTGTATGTAACTCAACTAACTGTTGGATACAAAACTAACCTCAGGAATAATATTAATCGTAAACAATCTAAATACGCAGAACTTGTCGAAGAACAACGGAAATATTTCAAATCTGTTAAATTCATTAATCTTTCTATGAGTGCACTTGGTGTTCGAAAAAGAATCGTCTACTTTCATTGAAGTGCTTGATGGTCTGAATGTGGACAAAATTCACCAAAAATATATGGTTAGAAATATTATAAACATTGCTATTAGGTCAACTTACTACATGTTTTGCTGCCAAAACAAGGGATGGACGAATCCAGATTTAATGAAATTTTAAATTGCATCTTATATATATAGTTGCAGAACTAGCATAAGTGATCCAAGCAGCCAATTGTAAATTACCTTATTAAGTGAAATTTGCAATTGTATATATACATATGAGAAGAATATTTCAATAAAGTTTCCATTATTGTTAAGCAAATCCCCCCACAAGTTTTTTCTTTTAAACTAAACAAGGAATTATTATTATTATTATTAATCAATCTTTATGCAGGATAAAAACATCAGTGTTTACTAGTATATGCCATAACACTTGAGGTTTAAGTTACTACTACATATGACATATTTGCTATCCAAAATTTCCTGGCACCTGACAATCCCCGACATAGATAAAACTCGGGTAAAACAAACTTTAGATATGGTGTGTCACAACAAATTTCGTGCCTAGCGTGAAGTACCTCCCTGTGGTACCCTGGATATTTTACTACTTACTAAACTCAAATTTCATCTGAACATTATTGGTATATCAGTATTCTTTTGAGGTATACAGCATGAATATTTATTATTGCGAAGCTTTTGGTCTGTTAGCTCAGACCTTCATCACTGTAACTAACTTGAAAAGATTTGTACGTCACTTTTAGATCACAATTGTCATGATCTGTTTGCTCGCGCTTTTTAATTGTTTTAGTTAAAGCGCGCGCGTGCAAGACAAGGATCTAACTAGAGAGCATTGAAGAGAGCACGCCACGTGCTATTTAATGGCTTTCCCTCTTGATCTATATTTTTATGTTTGAATATTTCAATAGATTCACTCATTTTTATGAGAAAATTTATATTCATCATTCGCCAAAATGGTTGCTTCATTCCATTTTATGCGATGATTGTAAGTCCATGCGTGATGCGCTACAGCGGACTTATCGAGTTTAGCTTTCTCGCAATTCGTCTTGTGTTCTTTAAGACGGGTTGAGAGATTTCTACC
>JAOBYK010387347.1:0-15993 GCA_025434845.1 Phenganax subtilis
AAAAGAATGAACGAATGGCCAGAGAATTGCGCCGTGTTTCACAGAATTATAATCAAGAAAGGTGAGTTTCATTTTATTACCTCTGATGTAGGGCTGTGTTCAAACTGACAAAGTTGATGTACCGTAAGTATGCGAATAAACGCCGCAGGGAGAAGCAAAAACATTATTAAACGCTGCACTTTCTATTAATCGATGCGGCGTTAATTCGAAGTAGTCATACCTAAGCAGTGGAATTTCTTATCTTTAAAGAAAAACAGCATTGCCCTGTTGTTCCGCTGATAGTTAAATTATATATTGACAGTTGTTTACCAAATTTGCAATGAACGCCGCACCTGAAACGTCAAAAATTTAATAAACGCCGCGGTGTTTATTCGGATAATTACGGTATATATATTCTGTTTCGTCTAGATGTCAGTCTTTAAAGCTTAGTGAATGCATCAAGATCCAAGGCGATGAGATATTAAGACTAGATGATGTTAAGAAACAATTAAGGGAATGGAAGTACAAATACATGATCGTTACAGAAGAACGAGACACGAAGATCAAAGAATTAATGGATCTTACGAAGTGGACAGAGGCTTTGAAGACTCGTTTTGATGTCATTGAGAAAGAAAAGCGAACTTCCATGGAAAAAACAGAAGTTGTTTCTAACAATTGTGTTTTCCTGCAAGAAACAGTCAGGTGAATAGCACTCGAGCAGTTAGCAATGCATGATAACATTTGATATATCAGTCTATAATGAAGTTGTGATGTTCTTACAAACAGGACTCTAAATCAGAAGCTATCCTCAGCCCAGCTTGAGCTCGACGAATTGAAGAAACGTATTGAGTACCAGAGCAAGGATTGTGAGCTTTATAAGACACAGCGAAACAACGCTTTAGAGGCGAGAAAAGAGGCAGTGATTGCAAAAGACAGAATAGTCGCTGAGAAGGACGCCATTCAAGCTGAGTGCAACGAATTGCTGGCTCGACGAGAGCAAATGAATGAAGAGCATTCAAATCTTCTGCAGAACTATGACTCGATTCATACAAGGTGCAGTTCACAACTTAGTGGATCTTTAGGAACAATGGGTCAATAAGAATTGGCTCTTGCTGGACCTCTAGGAAGAACTCTTTAGACCTGATAGAATTATCTAATGACGTTAGTTTCAAATATGAACTCAGTGTTTCTTGTCTATCTTAGATACAAGAGCGCATCTGAAGATCTGACTCGAGTCAAGACAGCTCTACATGAAAAAGAAATGGAAGTTGAGGATTTGGTGAGGCAGTTAAAGGAAGCGTCTGATAAGGTACCAAATTAAATTGTTTATCATACGTGAATTGCTTACCAGTTGGAGGGGGGTGGGGTGAGAGAATGAGTCTATAGATAGCATATACCCTCGATAGTCAGTTTGCTGGCCTACACAAGGTTTATGAACAGTCATTTCCATTTCAGCTGCTGCGTCCGCACGGATAGAGCTTTTAAACAAGCGCTGTAGCAGAATGACATATGAAATGCATATATAGTTGGTTTACGTATAGTTACCTGGCTATGAACTGGGGCCAGTTGTACGAAAGGTGAATAGCGTTATCCAGTGAATAGTTATTTTTTCAATCTTCGCAGAATTGGAAAAAAACGACGAAACATTCGAATTGGCCAAAGAAATAAACACAGCGGCTTTTAATCTATGAATAGCCGTCTTAATCTTGTTTTATAACGATCAATGGAAAGTTTTACGAATGTTTAAAATAGTCACTATCCAGTGGATAGCGCTATTCGCCTTTCGTACAACCGGCCCCTGGATTGCATAACTATTCACAATATCTTCTGTTCTGTACAGTATAGATATTATCTTAGACTGTTCCTTTTACAACAGTCAACCGTTTTTTAATCTGTTAGACTAGAATATACCGGAGTGCCCGAAGATGACTTTCGGTTGAGTAGTTGATAACTCTTCATAGCAGAAGAAAGCCAAGTCTGCGCTGAGAATCGAACCCACAACCTCACTGCTGCAGTGTCTTGTTTAAAATGCATGGTCCACCCTTGCCAGCAGCTGCAATAGAAGATGGCCTTCAAAGTACTATGTGCAGACATATCGTTAAGTTAAACCAAAAGTCTTAATTGGTATTTTTAAATAAGTTTTTGATTTTGTTCAAGAACAAACGAAACAGTGTACTTCTGGATAGCATGCCTGGTCTATCTGACTTCTCAGAAGACGATGATAATGACAACACTGTGCCCGCTGAGCAATTGCAGGACGAGACTGCGGATGCGGAAACTGATTTTCGCCGTCCTTGGCGTGAACGCAGGATGAAATCCTTGCTAAGTAGTATCAAAACCCGCATTTCAGGCGATCGTACTGAGGAGGGGCTAGCCCGCGAACCTGTGAGCCTGGTTGTAGGCAACGCCACTTTAGATGTGTTGCAACATTTGTTACCAAATCTGAACACGCGACCTAATAGCTCAGGGGAATCTTCCCACACGCCCAAGCTCTCGCGCACGTTACAACGTCAGCGATGTTTGAGACAGAAAAAAACTGAATGCTGTGCTGTGAACAAGTCTCGCGCTAGAACTGCCCCCTGTGGTATGGAACTTTTCCCTAATAGTTTTAACTTTGACGAAGAATTTCCGGGAAGTGTGCGGTCAGCGAGTTCTACTCCTGATTTAATGTACCCCGAGGATGTAAACGTTGTTCCAAAATACTTCCGAAGCCGCTCTGGGAATTTAACGAAGAAGTATCGGCGGGCTTTGTCGATACAATAAATCGCAACGAGGACATAGGAAATTATTCGATATAGTTTTCCGAAGTTCTTCCGAAACTTTTTCGAAGATTTTCCGCGCGTTTCCGACGTGTGACGAGGATAACTTTTCCATCTTTCACAATCTCGTATCCAGATTTGTAACGTGATAGTTAATGTTTGGGAAATATATCATTGATGTGACATAGATTTTGCGTAACGACAGGGAGAGCCAAATAAGAGATGTGCAGTTAGACAGACATGTTCATTTTTCAAAAGATAAAACATTTCTAGGCTCACGTTTTAGTTCCTCTTAGTAACACAGAGCATTACATTGCAATATCAAAGATCTTTCATGTATTTTTAACATATATATGCCCTTGGATAAACTCGTGATTTTGAATGAACATCAAAGAAAATGCAAACGAATTATTTGCCACAATCGTAATCTTTGTGTTTTTATCATCTTGTCTTGTTAATCTTTGAGGATGATCATTCTTGCATAAAATATGGTATCACGCAGATTACGAGACTTCCTATCCCTTACAAAGAGAGTTATTGAGGTTCGTCGAGCGACGAACACTCACATTTTTACGCACCTACGCATGCCATTATTATATTGCGAGTTAACCATTCTAGAGTTGGCAGATGAAGCGTTTCTTTGCATTTGAGTGAAGTTACGCTGCATAAATCTACACTCCCAAAAAGAAATCTACAGTTACACTTAAGACAACTCTAGCACAAACTTATATTTCGGAGTTATTTTGTAATGGAGGACGAGGATTACCGTGATATGTTAGAATCTCAGAGATTTCAAATCGTACAGCTTCTTCAAATTGATCGTACGTTTGTATTCGATTATCTTCGTCACAAATCGGTGTTGGACTCTGAGGACTGCGAGTTGATTCACAGCGAGAAGACAACGTCGGCCAAGATTGGAAAATTTGTGGATGTATTGATAAGAAAAGGACCACAAGCGTACCAGTATTTGCTTGAATCACTGCAGTTAGAACACCCCGTGCTGTACGAAAAATTAACTGGGAAGAAAGCTAATGCCAGTAAGTGTTCTGGGGGAGGGAGCTAGGAAGAGGAACCTTTCTATTAAAATCTGTTAAGATTCTTTATAATAAATACAAGGTGGAAATTTCTAAACCACCTCTTTGAATTCGAGAATTGCTTGTTTTTTTACTTCATTATTAGTAAATGAACGTTCTTTTCAGCAAATCTGCATGTTAACATAGGCTAGAAATAAAAGGAGAATAAATTCCTTGAAAACAACGAAGTTTAATTACTGAATCTAGTTTTCGCAAACGTAACGTTGTGTATCAATATTTTCCTTGTTCTTGTGTCTTACTCAGATATTGAAAATATATGCCGTAAAAGAGGTCATTCATTAAAACTCGTGTTACAAACTTCACCGTAATCCCATTTCATTTTTTGCCAATCTTGTATATTGTTAACTAGTTATATGCCAGTAAAGTTGAAAAGAGCTTTAACTACTACTTAATGACGTAATGGTTTGGAGTGTGTGTACTCCAAGAGGGAAGTGTGTAGTTCCGCGTGTTGTGTTTGTCATTGAAGTGTTTATCTTTACTCATTCTTTTTGTCATAGCAACAAGTCCTATTATGATGAAGTTGAAGAAGTCATTCATTGGCGTGGGAGGTATAGACACTTCGTTTATAATGGCGGATAGTTCTATCAGTTCAAAACTGTTCTTTCCAGAGCCCAGTAAGAGTGGTCTTCTCGTGATTCAGGCTACGTGCACACGGGCGTCGTTTTCAAGCGTTTCCAAACACGTTTGTGTCTCGTTTATCGTTTTAGCGCTTAGTTAACACTTTCCAACGCAAAATATTTTCAATGTATTAAATTAGCTACAGCCTCTGCCCTAATGCTATGTGCACACGGTAACGTGTTTGAGCGTTGTCATTCGTGTCTTCACGCGAAAACGGATGCAAACACTGACAATTTAGGACAGAGGCTGCAGCTAATCTAATATACTATAAATGTATTTCCTTGGAAAGTGTTGACTAAGCGTTAAAACGATAAACAAGGCAGAAACGTTTTTGGAAACGCTTGAAAACGGCGCTCGTGTGCACGTAGCCTAAATTGTCAGTGTTTACATTCGTTTTCGCGTGACTATTTAAACGAAAACGCCCAAAAACGTTATCGTGAGCACATGGCCTCAGTGTTACTACAATTGGGAACAGAAACTAAACTATTCTGACTAACCGTATTCATCCTAGACTATGGATCATCCTTTGAATAAACTTCAGCTATCTAAACTCCGATATAACTTTTATAATTTCAGGACCTTTAGGAAACAGTGAGCTAGAGATATTGACTCGACATTTGGAAAGAACTTACGGTGATCTACATGAGATGTCTCGAAGATTTGAACAGGTTGTTCAACATAAAAAGGACATAGAAGAACAACTCGATGCAACTACAAGTGATTTAGAAAGACATAAGGAAAAAGTGGATTTTCTTGAAAAAAAGGTTCGAGCCCAATTTTTTGTTTAGGCTCACAAAGTCAAGCTGGCTATAGCGAACTTAGTTAAAGTTATTGACGTATCAATATGTTAATCATTATCGTTAGATCGACTCGGAACGGACAGCACCAGCTTCTAATAACGGCAACTGGAAACGTTGTTTTCAATACGTTGATAGTATGAGAAAAGAGGTTTCTGATCGAGATATCTATATCATTGCGTTACAAACAAACCTCATGAGTGCACGAGAAGAAATTGAGAGTTTAAAGAAAAAAAATCACAATATGTCAGCGAAAAACGATGAACTTCACAATATGATTGAGGAGGTATGAGTGACAGCTAATGTATCTTGATAAATGCTGATATGTCTAGATAGTTGTTGATGTGTATGGATAGTTGTTGATATATCTGAACAGAAGTGAATATGTAAGGATAGTTGTAAATATGTGAGGAAAGTTGTAATGTGGGATAGGTGTTAGTATGTTGGGTAGTCATTGAAATGGGTGGATAGTTGTGAATATATGTGGGTAGTTGTGTGGGGATTGTTGTTGATATGATGCGAGTAACTGTTGATGACAAATGTGCGGGTTTTTTCTAGATTAACAAAAGTTTCCACAAAAAGAAATGTGAATCTCTGCGGCTGAGTGAGCGCATAGAGCGACAAGGAAATGAAATCAAGAAAGCGGAACAAACGATGAGAAAGTTTCGTGAATGTCAGTTTCATAATATGAGATTACGTGAAGAGAAAGATCATTTACAGGAGGAGCTCGAGGAACTCAGGAAGTGGACTGAAGCTTTAAAGACACGTTTTGATATTGTGGAATATGAGAAGAAGAAGACTTTGATTGATCATACTGAGGTCGTGGCGGACTTAGGAAGTTTGCAAGAGGAAATAATGAAATGTCGAGAAGAAATGAATGAGGTGAACTCACTGAAGTTACACTGAACGTATCATATTAGAGCAGTCTGACCATTTTGAATGAAAAATGATGATCTGAAAGTGTTTCGTAAAGAGTTTCTTCAATTCTGCACATGATTCACACTATGTCGTGTTTCTATCTTAATCCAGGTTCAGCTGGTAGCTGCTGACCTCAAAGATCATGTGCGTCATCTTGAGCATGACAAACAGACATACAAACGACAAAGGGACAAAGCACTAACAGCGAGACGAGAAGCGTTGCATGATAGAGATAAAGCTTTTTTGGAACGAGATAATGCAGTGAAGAAGTACAATGATTTGAATTCTGCCAACGAGGCTGCAATTGAAGAGAATATATTGCAGTTAAAGGTACAAAATATTCGTTCTTCTAGTATTCAAACGTCGTGCTCTTTAAAATGAGTTGTAGTCGAGTAAAACTTTGTATTATATTGAAGAGTTACGATGAAGTTGTCGCTAGGAGTGACGTCATGGAAGATGAAGTAAAACAGTTGAAAATAAAATTAAGACAAACTGAACGAGAATTAGAAGAAGTGAAAGTTAAATATGGTATAGAGAATGGCGAAGAGCAAAATGAAATGACAGAAGATAAGGTTCGTTACGTTTTCTTGTTAATCTAGTGAGTGGGCTAGGCAATCCAGTGCTTTCTACTTTCTTATCCGACGCCATCTAATGCCAGATGAGTTCACGTGTCAGGGTGAGACTTTTACGCCTTCGTGGATAAATTTGCGACCTTGTTTTATATTTCTGCAGGAGAATTGCGAGGCGAATGTACCTGAGATAGAAGTTTTGGACTGCAATGGAGATATTTCGGGAAACCCATTGGAAGAAAATGAAAATAGCTCTCGTCTTCATACCTCATCAGCAAATAGTATTGAAAGTATCAAACGTCGTGTAGGATGTTTATCGCCAGCATTTTGTAACTACGAGTCAATATTTCCGGAGCATAATTCATTACCAGCCTCCTTTAGCGGATTTCAATCTACTCGAATCTCTACACCTTTGTTCAAAGAAGGAGGGTTAGATCGAAAAGGTGCTACTAGAATGCCGATCAAGATGAGACAAAATAGCAAGGAAGACGATGTTGAACAAGAGGGTAAGGTTAAGGCAAAGACTTTCCCTCTAGGTGTGAAGGAAGGTGATATGCCCAATGAACTCGCCGAAGAACAAAATTCAGCTGAGACTTTAAAGAACAATGTTATTCATTATCTTTGATCACTATTCACTCACTCATAAATTATTCTTTTCATTCATAAGTTATTTATAAATTATACCTGGCAAATGCATACATTTTGTGGGGTGAATATTGAGACTATGTGATAATAAGAATGTTTCACATCGAATTGCTTCATTTGTGTAATGATTTAGGAAAAAATTTAAGAAGCGATTTCTTCGCTTCGCCAATAGTAGTGCAGTGTTCTTTAAACACTCCTTCCATTAAAGTTTCTGGTGTATTTAAGAGACACAACTCTAGGACATTTTGAACTTCAATCGAGTCAGGTTTTAGTTCAAACAATTTTGTAAGTAACTCACTTTGATTGGTTCCTGTTCCTCGCAAAATACTAGATAGCAGGAGGTGGTAGAGTTGGGTTTCGAAGTTATTTGTCGACGATAATGTGAAACTTTGGGAGGGATGCGCCATCTCTTCCCATGGCGGTCGTATTGTGGTGGACCACGCGGAATTAGTCGACGACCGTGTTGGATCTGTTGTGGAACGTGCAGAACCAGTCGTGGAACGTGTCGAGGGTCGTGTAATACTCACGTAAAGTTGCACTGCTTCATGCCATAGCTGGCGTTGAAGGTAAATTTCCAAGGCATCTTTATGCAATCCAAGACGAAGGAAAAGTTGCGCATGAACATTAATTCGTTGGATGTCACATTCTTTTTCACTCCAGACATTGGGAAGAAAATCTAGCATGAAGTCTCGGACACAATCCTAGAATCACAGAAGACAGTAATTTTGAAATGAAAATGAAAATATGTATCCATGGAGATGTTTTCAGTACCTTTAAGTCTTGCTGTGTGGCTTCATCCTTACTGGCACCCTCGGCAATCATCGTGCTAGCCGCTTGTAGCAAATGTAATAACGTCTCAGGGCGTCGTTTGTACAGAACTCGAAATAAGGCACCTAAGATTGTGGCATTCTCCGGATTACGACATCTTCGCCATTTCCTGTCATTCAATTCCGCTCTAAAAAACGTTGAGGCTATGTTGATCAAAGTCTTAGGAGAATAATTGTTATACTGACCATACAGGATCGGTAGCAGGGATACCACCTGCAGTGAGTGAATAGATCTTTTGCAATGAGCAAACATCCTTACCTCAAAACCAAAGACAAATGATTCGTTTCTTCAGTTTCCACCAAGAAATCCTTCTCGTCTTCACCTAGAAAGCCTTTTACTGCTTCCTCAGGATCTTCAAGACACAATATTTCAAATTTCTCCAAGGATAAAGCATCTTGCATTCCAGTTGCAACTGATGTCACTGCATAATCTATGACACTTTTCACACTCTCATCAAACACTCTCGTGAGCTTCCTCAAGTTTAATGATGGTACCATCATTTGCTGGTTCCATGTTTCAAACAATTCGCGAAGGAATGGTAAAATTTGCAAACTTAATGGTGTCATGTACTCAGAGGGAACAATGGCTTGATCAATTTCTTCCAAGAAATGTTTCAATTCTTTCATACTCTCTTCTTTAAGAGCCAAGTCTTGCTCAAAAAATGTGCTTAAAATTGCAGGATTCTGTAAAACGTCTTTTCCCAAGCTTTTTAACAACTGTAGTATCACCTCAGAGACTTCTTTGTTTTCCTTATAACTCAAGATAATGTGCTCAAGTAATAGCAAAACAGCTGAGTGTTTCAATCCAAACACACATAACCAATTCACAACATCATGTATTTCTAACCCTTCTGTACAGCTTTTCGGGGAGAAGAATTCTTGTTGAATAAATTCACTTGTATCATTACAAAAGTCAACTTCTGTGATTTCATTGTTTATTGGTAACTTCTCAGCACATGGGAGCACAGTTTTAACAAGTTCAGTCAATTGCGGTGAGCCTAATTTCCAAATATCATTTGATGTCCAAAATACAGTAACTGGCTCTCTGCTATTCATAACAAAAACCTGGATTTTCTCTGAAAGTTTTGTAAAGTCCTCGAGCGTTTGCAAGAATTTTCCGCTGATAATGTCATATAAAAATACAACTGAGTTGCAATTGACTACTCCAATAGTCACCTCATTTACAAAAAGCTCAATGGGATTTTCTATTTCATGAACTTTTAAAGGAAGATTTAGCCTGCAAATTGTTGTAGATTTTATATTATTGGATTGCACATCAACTTTTACTAAGACCCCAGTCTTGTTTAAGAGGAGTAGATCTTGAGAGGGGTGCACTGTGATGCCAATCCATGTCTGGTGATCTGTATCTTGTGTCCAAGCTCCCGCTAAAGCCATTAAAATATCACGGAAATCTGAAGTGCCCGTGACAGACTCCTTCACCCTGCCATTTTTAAGAACAACTGCCTGGGTAAAACATATAGGTAGTCATCGTTTTATTATGGAGTTATTGTAATACTATGAATAGTATAACTCTACCTGTAGATTTCGTCCAGTCGTCCAAAACATTAAAATCTTCTCTAAATACATCTGACGAGGATGGATGCATATTCCATTATTAAAAGTGAAGATGTCCACTGCAGGACAATTATGTAAAATTGCTTGAGTTGAACCTATCTGGATGCTAACTTTACCATTGTTGTCTCGAATAGTGATACTTCTATAACAAACACAATGCGCATCCAGGGCGAAACCTCGTTTTTCGCACCAAACCAAGTTGCCGTTCTCCCGATGCCATTGCACCTTTGTAATTTGTGAACCAAAAGCATTACTAAGCTGAATGGTCTTCAGTTTTTTCCATTCGCTTGATGGTCTCAGAAATTCCCAGAAATGAGTTGTTCCAGTTTCAAAAACAACAAAGACAAATGATGGATTACATTTGTCCCAAAGTATGTCAATGACAGCCTCAGAACTTGCATCCAGTATATAATCTATAACATAAAGTAAGCCCTGCAATTTTTTAAGGTCATCTGGTGTCATTTTGTAGTGACACTGGGTTAATATGCCCCTAAATGGATCTCCAGTACAAAGATAAATTTACAAACCATTTGGAGTAGTTTGAACATCCTTGCGCCACCTTAACTGAGGAAGAATATCAAATACATACAAATAATGATTTTCTCTTGTGCTCACAAAAACGTGCTCAGAACTTAGCCATAACCTAGCAACACCATTTTTATTCAAAATGCTTGCTAGAAACTCATTGCCGCGAATGCGCTGCGTAGTTTCGGTAAATTTTGAAATAGAAAACATGAAATTATCCATGTTTTGTCCAGTTTTGTCATGATGTAAATATGACACATGACCTCTGCGTGACGTCATCTTAAATAATTTCGTTTAAAATAATTATATTTTCTTAATTTGCATGATACACTGGCATAAATAATGTGTATTGAAAGTCTGTTTTATGGCTGAAAGAACCTTTATTGGCCTTAATTTGACAAAGGACTTACAAACACAATGTTTTATTAACCCAAGCACAAAACATTGATAAATCTGCGTACGTTACAACAATTAAATAAATTTTAAAAAATCATTATAAGTTATACAAAAATAAGCAATAAAATTAATATCCATTGCGCAGTTTTTGGTTCGGAACTTCTTCGCTTTACTTCGGTACTCCGGCCAGTATGCGAGTATATCCCGATGATGTATCCAGTGTGTTGCGCGGTCGCATAGTGCCGACGTGGCGACCGGAGAAGAAAGAGACATTCAAAAGATCAGAAAATATTTTTACCAACTCATTGTTTCTGCTTGTTGTCTCTCATTTTCCTCAAAGAATGAACGTCTTTCGGCTCATTGGCGACTTGTCCCATCTATTAGCAATCCTATTGCTGCTGTGGAAAATATGGAAAACCCGTTCTTGCGCTGGTAAGTGTTTAAAAACCTGCTATAAAAATTAACAACACATCTTTGAATATACCCTATGGTATATCTGACTATATAGCTACAACTAGCCATCTGATTACTTTTATATCTTTGCTATCCTTTTGATAAGTGTATTCTCATGTTATCATTCACCGTATGTATTTTAATAGTATTGTGTAATGTCAGCGTACGATGTGGAGAAATATAACGTGCATAAAACGTGTGCTTTGTACGTGCAATTTGAAGGCGATTTGGGAATATTTGCAACAGAAATGTGAAGCAATGTTTAAGTGTACATTAAGGAATGTTCCTTAGGGTTTTGTCGCTTTGCATTTTGCAGAAATTAAACCTAATGTTTTGTTATTTTACTACCATAGTTTGACACGTGGAATTACCACTGTCTGCATCAAATTGCCCTGGTAACGAGTTTGTATATAAAAGAATATTATATTCCAAATTTTTTTCAGGAATTTCTGGCAAAAGTCAGTTACTTTTTGCCTTGGTATTCACAACAAGATATCTGGATCTTTTTACATCATTTATATCGCTTTATAACTCTGTGATGAAATGTATATTTATTGCATGTTCTTATGTGACTGTCTACCTCATCTTTGTCAAGTTTAAAGCGACATATGACTCCAATCATGATACATTCAGAATGGAATTTATCGTTGTTCCTGTTGCTGGTCTAGCTGTCCTTGTGAACCATACTTTGACGGTTGTTGAGGTATGGACTCTGACTTGTTCAAGACTTCTAAATACACTGTTCATACAACTATAATTTCACTGCATTTTTCTTGTTTAGGTGTTGTGGACTTTCTCCATCTACTTGGAATCTCTCGCTATTTTGCCTCAACTTTTCATGATCTCAAAAACTGGCGAAGCCGAAACAATCACCAGTCATTATCTCTTTGCACTTGGCTCCTACAGAGCTCTCTACTTAGCCAACTGGATCCTACGATATGTTACCGAAGGATTCTACGACCTTATTGCGATTGTCGCTGGATGTGTGCAGACGGTGCTATACTGTGATTTCTTTTATTTGTACATTACGAAAGGTATGTCATCTGTTGTTTGAAATCTCTCTTAAAATCTCTCTCTGAAATTTTTCTAACCTGGTGGCAATATGTTTTGCTTTGCAGTGTTGAAGGATGGCAAGTTGAAGCTACCAGCATAAAGATTACAACCTGTTCCACTATATAAATTGCATGTTAAAATACTTGCATAAAAGTCTAAGTCAATTTTGCATACATTTTAAATTCTTTCATTTCGTAAATAATTGAGTAATATTCAATATGAGAATTTGAAGTAAACAAACTTTTGTTTGGATACGTTCAAATATATTGCAAGAGGAGAAATTTTCTGTGAAAATTTTTTAGTCATTTTTTAAAGGAAGTCTTAAACAGCTGCAAACTAGTTTTATGTGGTATTGTTCATAAGTTGATCACATCTTTACCCATAAGACTACATGCAAAGACTTTTGTGCAAGAGATATTGATGGGCGTAAACTTGTAATGGGTGTACTACAGATTACTTTGTAAACGTGTTACACATGTTATATATTATGGTATGAAGCTTGTCGCAATTTATAGCTTGTTTGGCTGATAATCTGTGGATTTTTTTGTTAATTTTCCTTTGCTTTTGTGTGGGAAGGAAAAAGAATGAAGACAAATAGAGTGACTATTTGCAGCCTAGTTTTGCTGCCAAATAGTTATGTTTAAAGTGTAGAGATTATAGGATATGAAATTTGATTAACCTATTATGATACCATTTGGTGATGAATTTTAACATGAAGATGCCTGCGTTGTTCGTGGTCAGCAAATTAAAACTGTTGTTCGCGCCTGCAGTTTTTTTTCGTTAGAGGGGGGAATACTTCATGTTATGGCAATAATCCACAGATATAGCGCCTGCAATTGTTCGGTCACAGGCTTCTGGGGATACTTCGTGTAACTGTTCATTTCATGAAACTGCGCCGGCACCTATTTTGGTCAGCCCTTCAAATGCTGGAGGAAGTGTTGCTGACTTCCTCATTACGTGATGTCTGAGCACCGAGAAACACTATTGTGCAATAATATAAATTGATTTACCAAAGCCATATTTGCTTTAAAAACAGTTGTTCGAAAGACAGGAAATCAGCAAATTCATTGTGACGAATATCCGTCATCCATGCAGTCATAGACATTGTTTCGCTTTTTTTGTGCTATTTTCCTGTTGTTTTTTACCATGATTTGACCTTTTAAACATCCTTTCTTTTGTAATACCATATAATTCTTTTTCAGGAAAAAATGTAATTGTTTCACAATCAATTAGAGCTAAAAGAGAATCTATTAGTTTCCTTAAGATATGGTAAAAAATCAATTAAAGCTGTAATATGACAAAAGTACTAATGAATCTATCACCTTTATGTTCCAATCTTAATGATCTAACCATTTGTTACATGCTGTAATGAAAATTGTAACAGTGAAAATATTAGAACATTCGGATAGGAGATAGAACAGCAATTAGAATAAAGCAAAACTTCTTCGAATATTTAACGGAACGGAAGCATAAAGAAAATTGGTGAAAGCAAAGGTTTCAGCTAGAGCTTTTTGTTGAGCCAGATAAAGAAATAATCATTCCACCAATTAAGCTGCAGGAAATCCACGAAGTTTACATCCATATAGGTTGATAGATTGAAACTTGGTTAGTGGGCATGTATGACAGCCATAAAAGACTAATATTCTAGCCGAAAATGGCTAAAATTGCTTACTCTTTCAACGAGTACAATGTGTCTCCAAATGCAACCAAATGTGGTCCTGAAATCACAGGTCATACATTGAGTGAATTCCATTGCTACGGTAACATGACTCCTAGAACTTTCACTCAATTGTATTAGCAACTACGCCCAAACTTAGTAGGCACCATACTACCAAACGTGAGACACTGGTTTCTCTTAGAATTCTTTATTTTTTCATGAATCCTGCAGGAAAAAAATTATTCTGGAGGACCAAAAAATAAGAGTCATGGCATGTCTTTAAACTTCGAATTTGGGCAAAAATAAACACTTTTTATTGGAGTTCAAGTGTTGTAATAGGAAACTCATGCGACGCTGTTAGCATTTTGACACATGCTTCAAAGTACAAGGAAAGGGCAAATGTTCGGGTCATAAGTAACATAAAAAAACGCCAAGTCTTTCAGATTTGAATAGGCTTCTAAAAACAGACAATATTTTCAAACATTGCATTTTTGACAGTTTAGGCACAGAATAAGTATTTTAGAGATAAAATAATTAAAATTTCAACGGAAGTTGCTTCAACTAAAAGCGATGCGGTCTGGCAGGTTGCTTCGAATCTGACCAATCATATAAAGCTTTACCAAATAAGGTAAACTTTAGCAAGTCTGAACAAACGGCAAGCAGAAGCTTTGTTGTCTGAACAACATGCCCTAATATGGAGTAAACTCGTTACACGCTGCTTGTTTATGCAAAGATTTTCACCCCGAACCTTAAGCTCCGAGGGTACTAGACTCCCATACGTAGAAGTTATACCAATGTATCAAATTTTAAGTGCTAAATTTCCTTATTATAGTGCGAATTTTGAAGTAAATTTTCAGTACTGCTGGTTGAGGAAAGATTATTAAATAAATAAAGCTCGCGTTTTATTCCTATTTTTGCTTTTTTCGCGTTGAGCAACGAGGCAGACTTTCCAAAACCGGAAGCGCAGGGCGAAGGAAACTATAGGGATTGGCAATCGGCAGGATGTGACGTCAAGCACGTCATCATATTGAGGCATTTAAATTTTGCAAGCTTTAGTTTCTGGGCATAGCTGGTTGTTGGCTACGTTGAACTGTTCTGTAACGATTAGCACTCGAAGTTTATTGTAAGAAACATGGATGAAGACGTTGCTGCTTTAGTTGTTGACAATGGATCTGGTATGTGCAAAGCTGGTTTTGCCGGCGACGATGCGCCAAGAGCTGTTTTCCCCTCTATCGTTGGCCGTCCTCGCCATCAAGGTGTGATGGTTGGTATGGGCCAGAAAGACTCCTATGTTGGCGATGAAGCCCAAAGCAAAAGAGGTATCCTTACCCTAAAATACCCCATCGAACACGGCATCGTCACAAACTGGGATGATATGGAAAAAGTGAGTGTTCTTGTGTTTTATCTCGAATTGTTGTAGTTTCGCTTTGCTTGGGTGTTAACGCCCTTCCTTGTGTTTTCCAGATCTGGCATCACACTTTCTACAACGAACTTCGAGTAGCACCAGAAGAACACCCTGTTTTACTCACAGAAGCCCCTTTGAACCCCAAAGCTAACAGAGAAAAAATGACTCAGGTAAAGTCTGCACACGATTTATGGCCATATGTAACCGATTCATTATGTTTCTCTTTCGTATTGTAAAGTATTAATAGTACGCTGCTTAGTTCGAAGCGTTTCATTTATGAAATAGCCTTAAAACTGCCACAGTTGGTTTCATTTTGGCTCTAAAGTGCAGGAATGCTCTTGGTATAGGGCGTTGTTCCAGTTGCAACATTAAGAGGTTCTAATGCATTCTAAATACAATTCGTCGTTGATTAACGAAATTTGGACCTCTTACAAGCTGTACTTGGTAATATTGTAGCTTTTGGTGGGGTAATTGCATCATTATACATGACAGAAATCACCCGTCTGGGTGTGTCATTCAGTCAAGGTAGCATTCCTGTACTTCCTGGTAATATTCCCTAGTTAATAGATAACCATGCTACCTTCAAGGTTGTCATTGGGTTTGAAGGTAATCCTGGATTTAATTTTTCTATCTACAGATCATGTTTGAGACATTCAACACCCCAGCCATGTATGTGGCTATTCAAGCTGTGCTGTCTTTGTATGCTTCTGGTCGTACTACTGG
>JAOBYK010387458.1:0-15987 GCA_025434845.1 Phenganax subtilis
TCGTGGAGATCACCGTTCTTGCTATATCTTCCTGGGCGCTCGATCAATTTTGAGTCGCGAATGCAATGAGAATGCAACTATTTATAAGGAGCCCTTGTCCCACAGGACTACACGCTCCATCAGATGGATTATGTGCTAAAAACATCTTGTTTTACGCCTTCGTGCTTTCTTTTGAGTGTTATGAATAGTTGGCAAGGCAAGGGCATCATCAATATGTAGTGAGTTGCAATAATTTATCTACAAAGAATGGCGCAGCTTGTTTTGGAGTAACCCAAGCTTGAAGCTGCTCTGCAGTAACCAAGTGCAGATAATCGTGTAATAATTTATCAGCAGCAGGATTACCCAATCCAAGGCATCGGTCCCATGCTCCATTGCGACTAATACCATGAAAAATGGAGCGTAATTTTCCAATATAGGAGTCCACAGTTTTGTATGATAAACGAATGGGGCAACTACACGAATGTTGCCCTCACTTACCTAGAAACGGGCAGCCATATTCTGGTGTATTTGTGATTTACCATGACGATCTTGAAATATAAGAAACCAGCAGATATCATGCAGTAGAACGTCAGGCAGTGCAGGCTGACCTAGAAGACCCAAAATTAACTGCTCGAGTTCATGCTGAAGGGACTGTTTTTGGCGTGCATAGCTAGAAGCCTGATCATCATTGAAAACCTGGTTGAACTGACGGTCAATAGCTGATAAATCAAATACTGGGTGTGTAGTGAGATGAAAAAAACACCATTTTCCGCTGATAGCCGCAACGTTGACAAAATCGAAAGTCACTATCATTAGAATAGTGACAATTTGGACATCGTAAAGACGGAAGAAAAAGTTTAGCAACCCTTGGAAGCTCCTAAAATCAACCCAAACAGACATAATAAAGGGAAGACACACCCCACATTAGACTACAGTAAGAACATATTGATAATCTTTATTTTAGTCCACACTTTAACATTATACTAGTGGATATACACGAAAAGAAATAAGTAGGCCGTATGTCAGCACATAACAAAGTCAATAGAAAATAAATGTCATAGTTCCAGGGCAAATACCCATAAATCACCTGGGATACCCTGGTGAGCAGTCCATCCATGCTAAGATGGAATCATGAGAGAATATGTATCACTTTTTTCTGCAAGTTTCATTGATGAAACTGCTGAACATTGAAGGATTGGCCACCAATATTTCCGTGGAAAAACGTCCAAAACAATGATGGTACACGACTTGCAGTGATACTGCAGGTATTTAAGCAATGGGCCGATCAACACCAAAGGTGGAAAAACATAAGGATGGTGCATGAACGACTTCTGATTTGATAAATCCTGGGACAAAATGTTAACCCCAGATGATTGAGGAGTTGGGTAAGGTGAAAAATGTGGAAGTGGGTTTCCCAGTCGATCCTTCATTGTGTTTGAGTCCAGAGCCATTGGATCACAAGTATGGCCCTCAGGACCACCAAAATAACATTGAACAATTTCCCACACACCAGGGTGTAATGTAGAATCCATCCTAGTGAGTCGTCACGAAGGAGCGTCTGCTGGATTATCACTTGAGGCAACATATGAAAGATAAAGGAAATATTCAATTTTGCTATGGTAAAAAATAAGCTCTGTAAAGCCATACTCAGTTGGGAACTCAGTCCCCCCTGACGATGCCTGGCGAAAACGACAGATGTGTTAACTACTAATGCATTGGCACATGCATTTTGTAAATGGGACTGAAAGGCAAGCAAAACACGTTCAAGTGCAACTGTCTCCTTCACACAAATATCCCAGGATTGTTCATTTGGCACCCAGTAGTCAGACACTTGCTGTTGAACTGGAGAAACTAATGATCCACCCCATCCAGAGGAAGTGGCATCGGTCACCATAGTTAACTTGATATGCCGCTCATCACGCCAAGGTAGAGGTTTGTCCCAAGTACGCAGAAAAAGCCAATGCGAAATTTCAGGTCGTAGTAAACGAGTGAGAGGAAGTGGTTTTGAAGTTTGATAACCTTTGGCAATTGCTGCATTCATCTCTCAAGTAAACAGTAACACTGCTGGTGCAGCCAAACAAAAAGAGACACACTTTCCAGACAAACATTGAAGAGTCTTAACAGTTACTGATGAAGATTTCGAAGTATCTTCAACTAATGCAAGAAACTTCTCTTTCTTCTTTTCAAGACAATGAAATACCTCCTCAGAAGAATTGGCAAGGTAACCCAGGAAAGGCACACATCAATACGGAATCAAAATGGATTTTGCCAAACGAAGAAAGTAACCCAAATTAATCAGATAAAACGCAACAACAAATATTGCAAAATTTGCAGCTGCAAAGTTACGTTCGTCTTGATTCCGTAGTAAAGCATAAGGACCCTGTGATAACAATACTTGCAGCTGTCCAGAGTGACGGTCATTGATATACAAGGCGCAAGGGATCTTTTGAGAGCGAAAAGAGCTCGAAACAAGAAGCCCAGTCGTATAATAAATGTAGGGGATGTTTTCCAACCAAAAGGTAGCACATTGTATGTAATTAACCAACCTCCCAATTGGATACCAAAAAATAAGCGACTCTCCTCATTAAGCAAGATATGATCGTAGCCAGACTTATAATCTAGGACCATCTGATAGGTATCACGACAACCTATCGAGGTACATCGCGTAGATGATCCAGAGAAAATGGTTCATCTACAATCCAAAGATTAAGAAATCTAGCATCATAGCATTAACGGGGTTTTGTATGTTCAACTGTGAGCGGCAGGACAAGATGAGGAGAGTCTACCTCACCAACTCGACCGCATAAGGAGATTGCCCCAGTCTCTAACCGGTCAAGCAGTGTGCATTGTATAAACTAAGTAAAAGATTTACAAGAGAGATTATTAGGAAATGCTGCACGAGGTGGATGTAGGGAGTCATAGAAAACTCCTTTGTAGGATCCCGAAAACGATTGGAAATATGGAAGAATAGAAACCATGGTTTAATCCACTGCAGTACTTGCATCTGCTTGGGGTTAGGACTGTCATTTCTCCATTACTGGGGTTCGCACATGCTTTCGGACCTTTTGGTTGTTGTCTTTTGTTACTGTATCAGGTACATTCATGGGAATATGACACCGAATTTGACTTAAAGGTTGATCAATTTTCGAATCACCAGTCAACACCAGTTCTGTGGGTTGATTTCATGGAGAACCCTGTTTCAGAAGGAGAAATGACAGCCCATAATGACCTGCTACTGAAAGTTCAACAGGTTGTTCATGGTACTGTTTTGGGTGACCCTCATGATCCTTTTTGCAATCCGAATCAGTTCCGTGCTGGAGAGCTGCACAAGCACTATGTGAATTGGTTACAACTTGTGGGATCCTCACCTGACCCAGTAATATACTGGGGGAGTTGATTTAGATACTCTTTCAGGAAAGTCAAAAAGACCATCATGAGGGTACTTGAGTATGTCTCAGAGAGTGAAAAATGCATTAGCAAGGAGTTCTATAATAATAATGATGTTAGCAATCAACATTGCAAATACATTAAGAACTACTTATTATCTTTATTCAACTACAGTATATTCAATAAATACATCTTTGAATTGAGGCTAGAATATTCCTAAAGATCGGTCTATCACGACGAACCTCCAGAAGCATATGCAGATATCACAGAGTGGTCAACATTAGAATTCTCTTGAGTAGCACGCTTCCATTGTAGACAATGATACTGCATGTGGCCCACGCAATTGCAGTGAAAACAGTAAACAGCTGCTCTTCATGCCAAACCTCCACAATGTTTAGTAATAGCAGCCATAGGCTGAGAAACACATGTATTGTGTTTTCCACTTTTGCAGCAAGTTCCATAACCTTTTCATGATCTTCATCTCCAAGCTATGGCAAGATGTAACTTTGTAACTGTTCCTGTGGTTGGTTGATTTTCACCCGTAAAGTCTCATAAACAACACAATAGTAATTCGCCTGAGCATGTTTTGTGTGACGTGCAGCATTCATCAATGCCTCCACTAAATGCAAGGCTTCATACTTATCGAATTCTACAATTGGGCGGGATGCAAGGCTGGTCAAGCGTTTCAAGGCCCCGTCCACCGAGGGTGAAGTAAGACTTTCTACTGTCTTCTGATGTCGAAGATATTTGGCCTGGAGTTCCTATGAACATACCAACATATATCCATGGATCAACTCTAAATGCTAGCACAAACAAAACTCACTGAGCATACAACAACACCTTAGTTTGTAATTGCTTAGGAGCATACATCAGGTGGTGGCTATGGTATGCCTCAAGTTTCCCAGTATGCCTAAGTTTAAATACAGCGATGGTCAAACATTCCATCACATGTATTTTAAAAACCGATACAATACTATATTAATATCTCCAATACACATTTGTTAGGAGTGATCTACCTAAAATTTGTATAGAATGGAAACTATTTCAGGAATTTTTTATCCAGTACAATTTCACGAAGAGCCTGAAGAGATGGGGAATCAGGTAGCAGCCATGTTTGGTTTTCTTCCTCAAGTGGTCCCTGTGAACACTTGCCACTGTACCATGCATGCACATTACAAACATGTTTTAATAGGTTGATCCACATTCTATAATTGAATATATAAGGAATAGCAAAAATTGTTCTTCGCTTTTCTAAATATTTCTGATTTTGAGCTCCGACCTGGTGCCTGATTGACAACATTTGCTAAAGTTTTTTTAGCTATATCAAACAGTACCTTCATTTTCTTTAAACTGCCATTGCATTCCTTTGCACAATGCCGAAGGTGGTTGCTGATTGCAGGCACCCACTCCTTAAAACTTCATTTTTCTTCTTCTTTGCAGCCTAAACTGACCATGCTTTTGTAAATCATTGCAACAAAAACATGCTGAGTTTAATAAAACATTTAAAGATATACAAGATGAACACTAGTGAAAATACCAACCTCAGTTAATTTTTTAGTTAGCTTGTTACTTTTGTGTCTAGCTGGTGAAGATTATTCTAGTATTTCTTATCAGTTGCTATATGAGAAATTGGAAGAGACCAGCAAATATAGCACTCATTGGCATCTACCATATTCTCTGGCATATAACCCATGGGTTATCTGCTAAGTTTGACCAAAATCATAGCTAGTGCAGGTTATACAGTGGTGCGGGTAATCTGTTGAATTCTTATTAAGACAATATGAGATTCAACAGCGCTGGGAGCTGATATTCATCTTGCGATATTATTAAACCTGGTTTCCATTAAGTCGTAAATGTCGCTATTGTAAAAATCGCAACAAGCCTATTCTTGCGACTTTATTCGCGACTATCATGAGCGCCGGCATTATCGTCGCAACTTAGGTTTCCATTAAATCATGTAAGTCGTAGCGACGATTGCGATGCGAGTTTAGCGACGTATATGATTTAAAGGAAACCAGGCTTTAGAGATTGTTTAGCGGAGATACAGCCGATTCCGGTTGAGCGCCAAACGGATACGTTTGTGACATTCATTGTGAGCGTTGCAAAGTGACGTTTCTAGGGAGATAAACTGACGTTTCTAGGCGTGCTTCTATGGCAATTTACAGTATTAACGTGATTTTAGTTCTACTATTAATGAATATTTTCATCTACGAAGACCGTTGCACATTTCAAAGTTTAGTAGCTGCGGGTTATACGATGGTGCAGGTTATACGTTAATTTATTTTTCCAAAAATAGCATTTTTGTTGCTGTGCGGGTTATACGCCATGCGGGTTGTGCGCCATGCGGGTTATATGCCAGAAAATACGGTAGGCAACACTAGAATGGATTACAGTATACTCTTGGCATGCCAACTACAGGTAAACCCCTTTGATTGAATCTTGCTTAAATTATTCTAGTCCATCTAAAACTTTCACCCACTAAGCCGCAAGACTCTCTCCTTGAAGAGTAAAATAAACTGGCAACATAGAGAGTAAAGGGATAAGTCTGGTGCATTTGGGTGCACGTAGTAAATTTGTGTAACACACAGTAGTGATTCATTGGTAACTTTCTACCTAACATTTTAATAATCTGAGAAGAAGCATCTGTAATTTAATCATCCACTTCCCCTTGTTGCATCAAAAAATCAAGGGCATGCTGGCGGCCAACCTTTTCCATACAGGCACTTTTTAGTTGGGAATGTCTTACATCTACAACTTCCACATGAAGAATATAATCAGTCTCGCTATCCATCTTGGTGTATGTACAGTTCTTGGCAGAATGTCTTGGGGAATCCATTTGACTATTACCAGAAACTTTAACTGGCAGCTTCTTTTATAAGTTTTTAAACATCTCATTCTGCATAGTAGTCCAGAAAGAATGGATCTGCTGAACCAGGTAATCTTTTTGGTACTTTTGAAATGTACTTTTACTAAAAAATCCCAATTTCAGGCACTTAGCAATTGATAACACCTTTGTTATACTATTCCCAGAGTACAACACTGATGCTGCAGCCAAAATGTTGTTCACATAGACTTTCCTAAGAATTTTACTTGATTGCCAAGTTCCAAAATGACCATCCATACATTTCCAAGCAGCCTTAACAGCACACCCTACAAAACTTTCCTGATCATTATCCATTGCAGCAATGCAATCCTTCTCTGAACAAGATGTAAGGAGTTCCTTCACCTTAAATACTTTTAAAAACAAATCGTTGTTCATTAACTAACGTCATTTCATCAGCCAAATTGTGAACAATATCTTCATGATAATTTCCTGATACAAGTCGAACATGACCATCTACAGGAATATTCAGTTCAATGGTGCCAAGTTCTATCTCAGATGTAATATCCATGTCCCTATCCTCAATGCAAGAGGTGTCTGAGTCGAAATCAGGAGATTCGGGCAAATAAGCCAAGAATTGATCATGATAGGAAATATAGAGGTGATCAATAACTGGATTCTCCTCTTTTTCCCACTCACTGCTGCTACTATGCTATAAGCAGCATCATCCCCACAGTCATCATCTGTACTGGTTTCATGATTACTCTCATAATCAGACCCAGATGATGAGTAAAATGATTTAGAAATGCTGGGGGTTTTTTTGACAACTGTATCAAGAAACACTTGTTCACCAGATTGAATATATTCTAATCTTGAACTGTTCCTGAAACTGGTTGCTTCAGGCACTTGTGCCTCACCAATTGTACTCGGACCAGTAAAAAACATTAACACAAATATTAAAACAATAAGTTGGGACATAACAATACAAGCTTTAAAATAGAATTAAATCCGGATGGTCAAATAAACCAGTGCCCGTGTGCACCGGCATAGGAGAGTTGTAGAGTTGTTTTTTATTCACTATCATAATATGCCCTAACATACTAACTTACCTAAATTCCCTTTGAAAGAACCTTGTAGTGAAATAAGCAATGATGTTCTCACTGTTGTTGTTTTTTTTATGGGTGTAAATGTAAATTGTGAATTAAATTCTTCTCCACGAGGCAATTCAAGACTATGCAATGAAAGTTCCAGTAGTTTAGCCTCGTAAGGTATTAATTGAACATTGAAAGACTAAATAAATTTGGTATAGAGCAGTAAAAAATGTTACCGTTCCCAAGTATTACTATTGGTCACATTGTGGAGGCTGCTGTCAGAGAGGTCTCGACTTTCAAGGTTTACAAGTAGGAATCTAGCAAAATTTGAGTTATTCAAGAAACCATACTTTTTGCGAAACTTAAGCCAGTCTTCGTGCACAATTGTGTACAAAGACGTCGACTTCCACTGAGTTTTACTTACACTTTTTAAACTGTCGTTATGGATTCGTTTTCTGGGTCCAGAGGGAAAAGGCCAGGTTCTGGTAGGTCCTATTCCTTGCTTTGATTAAAGACTGCTTGTTTTTTGTATTTCCACTATTTTGTAACGTTCACCAGTCAGCACATCGCGGAGTGCTGGACTAATTGGAACATGAAACTCTTCTGTATCACTTCCCTTCTGACTGTTTACCATCAATTGTATGGTTTCAAAAGCTTAATATGTTGATTAAGCTTACTACGTAAACTTATGAAATGATGCCAACTCTTGATTGCTGCCATATTGAATTTCATGTGGCTCCGATTTTGATTTTGTTAATGTTCAAAATCAAAGTATTTGCTACTAAAACACATCACTCAACAGGCGCCACTGTGCCTTTAAAGAACTTATGTTTCTCATCTGCATGTGTAGTCATTATCATTTCCTTCATGAAAATTTTCTTACACTTTGTTACATAATGCGCCATCTTTCTCTGACAAATCATCTCAAAAAGCGTATGACTTGAGGAGATTGCTAGTTTGGTATGTTATAACTTCTCATCTGGATCTTATTGTTGCAATCAAGCAAGCGCATAGCATCCATAATGGATTATATCTCAACAACTTTTTTTTTCCACAGAAGCCTATTATATTTACCCTGTGACAACTCTATTAAATTCCTTACATTGAAATGTTGCTTTTTATTGATTTTAAATAATACGTAGTTATTGAAAACTATGTTGTTTACATTAGGATTCAATGTCACTCACTCCATGTAAGGACATTTAAATAAGTCGCTTTGAATCATTGTGTCTAATAATATTGATACAGAAATTAAATGGGCATCAACCATTTGTTGCCGGCTGGGGTAAAATGTTAGGGATCACAATGTTTTACAATTACATTAAAAAATCAAAAGAACTACTTAAATATTACTCCTATTTACAAATCAAATCAAAATAGGTACGCTAAGCGTACATGTATCTGTGCACAGGCTGGAGAGTGCTAAGCAGCAGCATCACAAAATACTATAACTCAGTAACTTACTTAGGTGACTTCAGCGAGTTGACCTTGAAGTACTCAAAACACAAGCAGTAATCCACTGAAACATTTAGCCTTGATCACAGGGGTAGGTTTGCAAGTTATGATAAATTTTAAAACGTACAGCAACGGGTTTGCACTATAGAGTGACCCTGTTGCCTCTTGTTAGACTGCGAAACAGACAATAGGCAGCCCAATATGACCGTGTAGAAAACTGCATGCGAACTTGACATTTGTTTATATGTAATTATAAGTTCGCATGCAGTTTTCTACACGGTAATATATGACTGTCTATGGACAGACTAGAGCTGTAAGTCTTTAACATTTCAGACTAAAGTGAGGATTGTTTCATATCTGACGTTGTCTAGCACGATTGTATTCTACAGTGTATATCAATCTCAGAGTATATGTATTGAGTACAACTTCAAAAACAGGTACACAGAGCACACATGTTGCATGCCTACTTCGAACAAAGGCATTATTAAATGAACTGAAGCCAGTACCTCATTGTGAAAGACATGCTAAGGCGTGAATAGTTGCATTCCAACAGTGCTGCCAGTCAGACTGAGTTATAAAGATGCACGCATTCCGAAACGGTTTTTGCCTGGCAGGGACTATGAAGCCAATTTGAATTACATGCATTAAACTGGTACCACATCTGCTAATAAAACCCATCAAAAAAGTAAAGGCGGAAGTAAAAATGTGCAAATCGCATGTTAGCTGATGATCTTAACCCCACTTTTGTATGGATTCGTATTACAGAATCATAGTTTTTGCATTTTGTTGGCTTTTACGCGTTGCTGATCGGACCAAATGACCAACCACAGGAGGAGTTTTTTGAGCGAAAATTGCCGTCCTTTTGACTTCATAACTTTGAAGTTGTATTGACATATTCACATTAGCACATTGCGCTTTAGTAAACAACTTTGTTTCAAGTATATGACGAATTTGTTCACTTGAAATCAACTTAAAACATACACTTAATGATCCAATAAGATGATTATATGGAAATTTGATGAAACAATCCACCTGTATATTGCAAAAGCAGCAAAGTTGACTTGCAAAGTGTACACTGATAGCTTAGTAATAATTGGCTGTAAAATAAATGGGCCTATGCACACTTCAGGTCATATCCATTCCCAATGGTTCAATCTACCTTGCAAGTCATCTTCACTTGTCTTGACAGTCCAGCTGGATTGTTTCATCAAATTTTCATATAATCAACTTGTTGGATCACTAGGTGTATATTTTGAGTTGATTTCAAGTCAACATATCCTACGTGGTCAAACTTACTTTATCAAACTTGATCTGCGCACGCGAACATGTAAATCTGATTCTACAAGTTCTAAAGCCAAAAGAAGCGCAGTTTTTTGCTCAAACGACTCTTCACATGGTTCTCTATTTGCGGTAAAAGAATTGGCTTGATCTGCCATGTGGAAAAGCCAAAACAAGCGCAAATATAATTATGCTTGTTATCAATATCATGCTCGAAAATGCTTCTTGGAAAAACTTGGTAATTCTCATATTTACAGACCTGTCATGTGATGGCACACGCAACAGGACAGGACAGGACAGAAACGAAATTCTAAGCTATATGAAAGTTGCTTGCCCTATAAGGCATGCAATAAAAACGTAATTTCGCACTTACAAGAAGTGGTTAAGACGAGTAGGGGTGGAAGCCCGCTTCCTAGGCATCTAAATTATACAGTCACAATGATTGGGGGGAGAGTTTTCATTCCATTCCGGCAAAAAAACTATAAATTCAGGGCGACAGATTGTTTTGTGTTAGGCTATATGCAAAAAATTTTTGCGGTCAGCTGAGTGGAGCGGGGGGTTGGGTACTCATTAAAAAACTTTGCTCATGGGCTCGCAAAATACCTCCTGTGCCCAAATTTTAAAGTTGGGATTGCAACTGGTCAAGACATAGGGTTCCTATAGGTTTCTGGTTACATGGTGTCAGGTTAATTACTGTTAACCTTAAATTAGTTATAATATGCAAGTATAGCAAGTGCTTTTTATAGATTTGTTCAAATGAAGTTAAGTCAAGGACAGAACTCTTGCAGTTGCTGACAAGATCTTAAGGAGATGTGATCAAGAGCAACTTATGAACTTTGCAGCGAAGTTTATGAACAAATGAACTTTTGAAAGTTTTCAACACTTTTTTACGAAATGGCCCCTATTGTTCAACAGATGTCCTTAATAAAATACAGGTTTCGCCAAACAATTGAAACGTTACAAAGCTTTGTACATCTATAATTTATGCTTTGCCCTTGGTTAAAGTCAAACTTGACCTTACGACGTTCGGAATTCGTTTATCGTTATTTGCAAATGTAAAAGAAAGTTAGCTGTGAAGTTCAAGTTTGCAACTACAACTCGCTCTTGAACTTCGGAAATAGCAAACAAACTTTGCTTTGGGAAATGAAAGTTTTGCAAAATCATCAGTAAACGTATTAATACAACAGGTTGAGAATAAATTAATGAATGTGGTTCTAACATAACAAGTGTTGAATTCGATGCTGCTTTTGACTGAGAATTTGGCAGTCGTTCAAATTTAAATTGTACGGAAAGTATTGTTATTGACCTATTCGCAGGCAAATGTCACGTCTTATAGTAACTTTGAGAATGCAATTATATTTTGATACATGTTGTATAAAGATACTGTCTACATTAACAGTGTTTACAGTGAAATGGTGAGCGCACATTTGAAAAGCAAATTTGAAATATCGCCGAATAATATCTGTATTATATAATGGTCGACGCTAATTAACCACAAAAATATACATCTCAACATTATGTAGATGTTACAGTACCAAACTGCAATATAAGCAACATTATATTAATATATATATATACAGTCATTTCAAAAAGGTTGTCCTTTCAGAATATAAACCTTAAACATTAAGTGCTCATGGAATTATGGGTATTTTCATATTTGGACACTCATTAGGTGATTTGCATTTAGAATTTATTGTCATCAACAGTTGTAAACTTTATGGTTGTTGCACAACAATGCCAAAGCGTATAGTCAAGATTTACGTTGGAGAGCTATGTGGTGGACAGAAATCTTCAGGATTGTTACTGTTTTTACCTCCAAATATCTTCGAGAACAATTTTTTGACACATACAACTTAAAAAGTTAGGAAATGTGAATACTTATACTGCTGTAGTACGTAGACCATATAGTTGTATATCAATCCATCGGTATGAAAAATTGTTAATAATCGAAGTGTTATTGTAATTCCTTGAAAAACATATTTGGAAGTCTTGAGCGTGATACATTAAGGGACAGGTTTGCAATATTTTTGATTTGACTCAAAATAAGGTTAGTTTACGTTAGTTTATCTTTGCAAGTATTTAATACATCTCCTTTCTAATCAATTAGTGATGTACTACAGAGTGGACCGCATTTTGGCAAACTGATATATGGCCCTGCAAAAAGCAGAGCGTGCCAAAGCAGAATTTAGGGCTTGGATATGCATGTTATCCACAGATATGTTTGTTTTTAGCGATGAAAGTGAATGTGTAAGGTGCGCCTGTATTTATGTCTTATTGTTGGCATGATTTATTTGTCAATTGTGCTCTTAGCAATTTATTCAAATTACTGTTATGCATTACTCTAGTGATGCTCACAACTTTTTCAGGTTTCTAATCATACTAAGGTAACACTACTCAATTTATGTCGTTATTGATAGGCTTAGAGGGATCATGTGGTCATGCGGGTACAGTTTAAAAGGCCAAAAACGGAAAAATATATAGTGGCTAGGCATCAGCTCTCGGATCCACGTCTCACCGCTATTCCTGCGACTTGCACAGGACTGCTCAATATTGAAATCAATAAGGAGGCCTTATGAAATAAAAAATGTAGTGTTACTGAAGTATGATAAAAAGCCTGAAACAGTTGTGAGCATCACTAAAGTTGTGCATAAAAGCAAATGAATAAATTCCCGTAAGCGCGATTGACAAATAAATCATGCCAACAGTAATGCATAAATACAGGTGCACACAAGAAAATTTGTGAAATTGCGTGTCCACTTTCATCAATAAAAACAAACATATCTGGTGATAACATGCATATCCAAGCCCTAAATTTTGCTCTGGCACCCTCTGATTTTTGCAGGGCAATATCACATCACTAATTGATTTGAAAGGAGATGTATTAAATACTTGCAAAGATAAACTAACGTAAACTAACCTTTTTTTGAGTCAGATAATTTTTCTTCAAATAATAAAGAGTTGAGTGAAAATATTGCAAACCTGTCCCTTCATGTATCACGCTCAAGACTTCCAAAAATGTTTTTTCAAGGAACCGCAATAACACTTCGATTATTAACAATTTTTCATACGGATGGATTGATATACAACTATATAGTCTACGTACCACAGCAGTATAAGTATTCACATTTCCTAACTTTTTAAGTTGTATGTGTCGAAAAATTGTTCTCAAAGATATTTGGAGGTAAAAACAGTATCACTTCTGAAGATTTCTTTCCACCGCATAGCTCTCCAGCGTAAATCTTGACTATAACCTTTGGCATTGTTGTGCAACAACCATAAAGTTTACAACCGTTGATGACAATAAATTCTAAATGCAAATCCCCTAATGAGTGTCCAAATATGAAAATACCCATAATTCCATGAGCGCTAAATGTTTACGGTTTATATTCTGAGAGGACAACCTTTTTTGAAATGACTGTATGTATATGTATATATATATTTGAGGTTGGTTTTCTCCTTTGATTGGTCAGAGTGCTCGATGTCTTTGCAGTACAGAGCTTATTGTATAGATGAAGGAGCAAGGTGCGCTTATGTAAATGTTTTGCTTCAAGTTTCTGCAGATGTTCCTCCGTCCTCAGAAAGTTTACAATGATTTAACTATTCACAAAAATATCTCTTTTATACACTAATATTTAAAATTCTAAATAGGTCAAGGCAATTAAAAAAAAAGCTCGAGTTACTAAGGGTTGTTCATTTATCCTCTCTGCATTAATTAAAATTTAACATTTCTATATAAAAAAGGTGCTCTGCATCTACATGTCGATGCTAATTCGTTACGTTCATTTAGTCCCTAAATTTGGTCTGCAGATGATAAAAACTTTCTCAAGGTTACATAATTGACATCTCTTTGTCTTGTTGCTGTATGGTTTTGCCTCTTGTAAGATATCCCATTCTATTTTGTAGGTTTTTTGTTGGTCTTTAAGGCTCCAAACATACTTGCTGAGTTCCGTACTGTTGCGTTTGCTTGTGTTTTTGAATGACGTTTTACGTCCATTAAATCTTTCTTTGAATGTATTTTTTGTTAATCCAATGTATGTCTCTGCACTTTCGCTCTATGTTGTGGTTGCCTGGTAAATAATTGATTCTCTAAGGCATTGTCATTTCAGTGGGCAATTTTCTGGGTTTCTGTAGTTGCATAATTTTCTGGTATTGTCTTTATTTGCTTCTTTCTTGTTGTTATTCAAAATTTTTTTATTGTGGCCATCGATTATGTTCTTCATGTTGGGCATACAACAATAGCTCAGCTTTATTGCGTTAGCGTTGAATATCTTGTGCAATTTGTGCCCCAGCGGAAAACACTCTTTTACCATTTTGAGGAACGATTTTCCGATGTTGTTTTTCACGTTGCTTGAGTATGGTGGATTGTACCAAATAATATTTCTAGCTCTGCTCCTCTTGCTTCTTCCTTCTGGTGTCTCGTATTTCAACTCGTATTCATACCCGCTTTTCTTTAGCGCCTCCTGGTACATTGGTTTTGCATTGTTGAATGATTCTTCGTTTCTTGAGATCTCTGATAGTCTTTTGTTGATTGCCGGAGGTAAGTTTTTCATGATGGCTGGTGGGTGGTTTGATTTTGTGTGGATGTACGAGGGCACGTTGTTGGGTTTTGCGTAGGGTTCGAATCTGTTTCTGGCTAAGTCAAGGGTTACATCTAAGAAGTTGACGGTGTTCAGGTTGGCCTCGATTGTAATGTTTAGTCCATTATCCTTGAATATTTTGCAGATACTTTTCTTGATCCGTTCTATCCGCTGAGGTGTGTCTTTAAATGCGCCCAACCCATCATCTCTATAAAGTCCAATTCCGTTGCCGTGTTTTTCTTTAATTATAGATAGCATATAACTCCCCACTAATTCACATGTTTCTGCGCCATCCCAACTTCCCATTGTTATGTCAAATAGGTTTTCCGCTTGGGTTTTTCCCCATACTGAGCCATCGTTGTACATGAATGATGTTTTCACGTGCATAATTATGCTCTGTTCGTCTTGTGTAATTGCGTCAAATTGCGATGCTAAATCAAGTGCCTTGTTAAGCAGTTCCTCTGTGATTGATGGATAATAGTCCACCACATCAAAAGATATGGACCTGTACTTCGATTTTTCCTCAATGGATTTGAACCAATTGATTACTTCCTTTGTGTTTCTCCAAATGTTGACTTTGGTGCTTTTCACTGTCTTTTTGTTTATTCTATCCAGGATATACTTGCTTACCTGTCCGATTTCTGTTTTTGTAGGGTTTATCAATCGGTATTTGGGATTTGTGTCGAAGTTTGGTTTGTGGTCCTTAGCTGTAATAAAGGGCTCTTTTCTTGCTGTTGTCTCTATTCTATCATCTAATTGCAGTTTCTCAGCGATGGCTTTCGATTTCTTCTCGATGTTGTCTACTATTTCGTTGTCAATTCTTTTATATGTTCTTGTTATGTTGTTCTTTAAAGTCTTTACATAACTGTTCGGTGTCATGCGGTAAAAGTTAGTGGTTTTATCCGCCCTGATCAACATTTTCTTTGAGTTCTTAATTGTGTTCTTGATGTCGTGGGATAATTTACATTGGAAGCTGTTTCTTCTCGGCTGTTCTTCAAACTTAATCTCGCTTATAAGTTTCAACATGCCCTCTTCAAAGGTTTTTAGCTCTTCGATTGCTGGGGGTGAATTGCTTGATTTGAAACAAATGTTAGTTTGCTACTTTGGGTGGTGTTTGGGTTAAGATAGAAATGGGCTTTCCATCGTATGCGGCGTATAAATTCTTGAGTCTTTTCGGTCAGTTTTGCTATGTAAGTTCTTGGCGACGGTATTGCTATATTTTTCGTTGAATAGTCAAATAGTTAAATTGAATAGTTAAATCATTGTAAACTTTCTGAGGATGGAGGAACACCTCCAGAAACTTGAAGTAAAATGTTTACATAAACGCACCTTGCTCCTTCATCTATACTATGTATATACAAATATATATATATGTATATAAATATACAAATATACAAAT
>JAOBYK010387569.1:11003-27388 GCA_025434845.1 Phenganax subtilis
GCTCGAACTTCTTGAATTGTGAACCATCTTCTCAGCCAATAAGCGTTTTGTGATGCTGGATGTTCCAACCTCATACCAAAGAATGTGTGTGATGACACAGCATCTACACCAAGACTACCAATTACCAAATGAATAATACCCTAGGGGACAGAATGGACAACTACTAATTAAGCTCTTCTTGTCAGAGGTCCAGTTTAGGAAGCTGTTCCTCAAAATCACTTAGTTCACATGTCATTAGCAGTAAGAGAGCACCTAACTGCCAATGAAGGTCATCAAGGTGAAATGCTCAAGCTAAACACCCACACTGCCTGCAATGCCCAAAACATAATCACTCATTGGTAAACTATTTGTCAGTTTTAATATGATATATTGACATTAACCATAAATATATTATTTGAATGTGAAATTTCACGCTAGCAATTATATATGAATACCTAATGTGCAATTAAACTGCAAGAATGAACTAACCCAGCTAAGCAAGAAATTTAAAAACACAAGAAGTGATGTAATCTTTCATTTGCAGTTAGAACACGTAAGAATATTACTAATTGTGACGAAAATGTTGCAAAAGGTGGAACAACGTAAATGACAACAAACTTTAAAACACATGTACTACACTAATTGCATTTTCATACCAAATTTCATCCCTGTTTAGTACGTACTTTAGCTATCATTCAAGTAGCATAAAGATTAATCTATCCGACGCCTATAATATTTAATTCAATCACTTCTATTTAAAAATTCATGCTTTGTTACTCAGTACTTTCGAAAAAATTATTGATGTATAATTTCGTTTCATGTACTTCCTCTGCGGGACTAATTAGACAAGATTTGATGGATGCTTCTCTGTCGACTTGCATTTTAAACAATCAGTAGAATACGGCCAAGAAAATTGTACAGCTTTTTGTACCACTGAATGCCACAATTTATGCAAAAGTTAGCCAGAAAACCGCAAAATTTAAGGACGATATAAGCAAACAACTTATGCCTTGCCCAGTCGAAATTACAATAACAAAGATGTTTGATACTTCGATAAACAGCCCTTAAGGAAGTTTAGACTAGCGGTCTGAAAACGTCTAAATAAAAACTTAGGATTCTATTGAAACTTTGTTGATATTTTCAGTAAATATACAAGAGGTTTAGTACTATGAAATCAAACCTTTATATCAGTAGTATCACCGCATTTGACGCATCGAAATTCACCATTTGGTAAGTGAACTTTAACAGTCGGTCTCTGATCAGTAGAGCCTGTGCTTGTTCTATCCATATCCGACTTTGGTTTCTTCTTTGGACGGATACTAAACGTCTTTTTAGATTCTCCACGAACCATTTTGACAGCCAAGAGGTTACGTTAGATAGGCACTCCTTAGTTTATTTTAAAAAACTACTTGAAATACAACAGACTTGCCAGAAATTGCTGATAATAATGGCCATGTATGAACAGCAATGCTCAACAATTGCGCTCAAATAAAGTCCTTTAAACACGCAAAAAAGCTTCCCCAAGACACGTAAATACCTGAAGATATAGTACGTATCATATTCAAGGTCTCAGTTGCTTTAAAATGAATAATATCGTCGTTTCAATGAACCAAAATAATTCTATAAGGAAGCTTCACCTCTGAGTGTAAAAGCACTGTCAACATTTCCGTCTAGACTCAGAACGCTATGAACTATGGGTTTTTCCGGTCAGTCATTTCCGCTTAGTATTGGGTTAATGAATAATCGAAGCAGGCTGTTAATTATTAATAATCAACTTCGCTCATTAAAACTGATAGAGAAGTTTGCGAAAACTTCCCATTTTGTCAAAGAAACTCCTGCAAATTTTATAGCCGGTGCATGCATCTTTTGTCCCTTTGACGTACAGTTCATGCTCCAGTATATATGATTGAAAACAAAAACTTGCACATTGACGATGAACTAACTGCAAACGTTGTCCAGATCCTTGGTCATTCCTAGAACCTAGGTGCACACCTCTTAAACCTCTACTGCTTCAAAAATTGTCAATCTATTTCTTCAATCCAACTACAAACATCCTAGACCTCAAATCAAAACACGTTGGAGCAACATGACTTTAGACGACTTTGGTACCTGCAAACTTCAGCCATGCATACGAACTCGACAGCTAGGAAACATCTCTACAACTGCTTAAAAACGTGAAAACTAGTATGACGATTAATAAAATATACTGTGATTATTGGCGTTTTGGAATAGTAGTCATAATTATATTTTATGGAGGTTTGACCATTTCTGCAACGGTACGTTCATGTTTACTTCTCCAGTAAGATTTACCAACGCGTACATGATACCTAAATGTTTTTTCTCAACGTGTTTGTTTTGATCAAAGCCGATGAGTTATTAGCCTGTGTGAAAAGCTTTGATGAAATTACGATATATATCGTCTGATATAGGCTGAAGTATCGTATAAAGGACACCTAGCAAAAAATTTCAAGAATGCGATCAAATTGAGGAACAAAATCCAAGATAGAGGAACAAAAGTGAATGAAGGTATACCCAGATAAAACAGCAAAGTGATTGCAAATACACTTTTTAGTTCCTTGACAATAGTTTGGTAAAATAGGAACGACAAGAGATCGAATAGATGAAACGCAGGAAACACATAAAGATAACTTGGGTACGCAACTTGTGGAAGAAATAAAAATATTGCCTACTACTTTTAATAATAACAGGTCGTCATTAAGTAAAAACACTGTTCCCTCGTTCTCGTTTCATAGTATTCTTCCACAAAGAAAGCAAGGAGAAGCATAAAAATCAGCCTTCCATTCTCCTTAAATCTAAACCATCTAATGCATCAAACATTGTCCCTAGTGTAGGGGATGGACTGGATTTAGGTAAAATGACAAATTACAATTCACTACCCGACGTTTTAAACACTTCAGTCTAGCATCTTCATTTTTCCATTGTTCCAGCACGAGCATCCATTCTACTCCGGAAGTCGTCGCCAAATATCGTGACCACTTGTGTGGGGAACCAAGTGACACTGAAATGCGCTGCAGAAGGCAACCCCGCTCCCGAATTCACGTGGTACAAAGGCAAACAAGTTGTCGCAAGAGAGAAAGTGACGGAATATGATCTTAAAATAGCTCCTTCGTTGTTCACAAGAGCGAGCACTCTTACACTTACTCCTAATGAGGAGGATGATTTCGGCGAGTACCAATGTGCAGCTAGTAATACACTGGGAGCAACACAGCAAAGTACCCATCGGATTGTGCTTACTGATAATGGTAAGCTGGTTTAAACGACGTCCAACAGCTCTTTAAAAACTACGGTTAAATTAACCATTTTTACTTGCCAGGAGAATCAGTGTGTGCACAAAGTGCATTCAACAAAGACAAGAAGAAGTTTAACACCGTCATAATTGGTACAATCTCTTTGGTGGGAATGCTGTTGATTCTTCTCGGCATTGCTGGTTTCGTGTTCTGGAAATTGAACAAGCAGGATGCTGATTGTAAGAAAAGAAAAAAGACATAGGTTGAATATCGTATACGATACAGCAATCTTTAACGTTCTTTTGTTATATTTCTCTTCTCAATCTCACTTTATTTGGACAGCCTATCAACTCTTGAAGACGAGATCAGCTAGCACAGAAACAATGACAGATGGTTGTGAAGGTACGGCACAAAATACACCAATTGGGTGTTGCATATAAATGCTTGCACAACAGATAAGCCAAGTGAAAAATCCGTCTTTTTTACAGCCAGTACAAGTGAAAACACAGACAACGAGGCTTTAGAAATGATACAAGATGACTTTAATGCGAAAGAGATAGGTCGTTTGAGTAGTCTACTCTCAGCAGACTGGGAGAGACTAGCTCGCTTGCTAGGATTTCATCAACACGACATCAACGCGATTCGAGACGACAGCGACAAGATCGAGTCAAGGTGCGCAAGTATGTTGCATAGATTTCGTCGTCGTCGAGGAAGTAGGGAGACCCTGGCTGAGAGTGTGGAGGAAATGAAAGATATAGAAACTGCAAATGCTATAAGACAGAAATATTACAAGTCGAATCCAACTGAATAGCTTTATAGAATCTGCAAGGTAGAGACAACTTGAAAAAGTTAACTGAATAGTTAGTCTCAGATGCTAGAAATGGATAGCAAGACAACTAGATCTTTGGGCTATAGAAGCTTTAATTGAGAAATTGGTTATAGAAGAAGCTTATGAAACTTGAAAGATCTTGTGGACCACTACTACAGTCATGCACGGGTACTATCCACAAAGTTTCTTAGATAACTAACGAGTTACAACACAACGACGTCACATGGTTGAAACGAAACGTTTGCAGAGATAAAAACATAGATTGTAACTTATCATCGCAAAGTTTTTTATCGTTTTCACGCATTTACTCAGCACTGAGTTCAAGGCAATTAAGAATTCAATATTATTTCCTGAATGACGAGAAAAAAGACTCGAACATATAATCGACTTTATCAAAAATCTTATTCAATGATATCCTAAAGTATGCGAAAAAATTGCAAAAGAATTCTAAATTGTGGGTAAATCTTGACCCAAGAAAATGTACTCTCTTTGACTTGAATTTTTAAGGCTAATTTTGCCTAAGATTAATCGGTCACAGTGACCTTATCCATCAGTTGATCTCATATGTCCCATGTTGTACCTGGTTACCCTGCATCATCGCTGTGATCTCCTATTCAGATGTACTCTGATGCACATTAATGTACTACGGCGTTGACTTCTTCAAACTACCCAACAATGATTGCAAGTCCTATGGCGGAAACAAACAGAGATAAAAATTGATTTCCTAGACGGAAAGAATAAAACTACGGTACAAAACATTACACTGCCAGAGATAAACGTCCTTAGAGAACCTCTGTTGCTTGGAAGAAATAAAAAAAAAACACAGAGCTTCTCTACCACAATCTATAAAGTACCTCAAGCAATGGTAATCGTGAGGAATCTTTCTTGTGTTGTAATATACATTGTCGTATTCGTGTGTGCCACAGTTCTAAACTTTCAACATTCAGTTTGTCCGTAGCTTCAACATACTGCGTTAAAATTTTTTCAAATCTTTTTTCGTCTTTTTCCAAATTTTCCGTTGTGTCCATCAATTTATCTAGAAGCAAAATAAATAGAAACATAGTCATTGTTTGGTCTATCTTTTCGCTTTTGTTTATGGAAACTTGTGCTGGGTGAAGACATAATAACATGAAAGCTTGCTGTCACGCGAATGAGTAAAACGAAAAATACTTTACATCGTTCGATCTCAGCGACATCCTTATCGTCGCAGAAAAGAACTCTCTTGGACTTCTCAATGCTATTTAATTCCTTCTCATTTTCAACATCAGATGTCCTGGAACATTCACCGTTTGTTCTTGCATTCATCGTAGAAGTATTCCCTTCATCGTGACTGACGTCACCAATTTCAATGATGTCATTGTTGCAGGTGGCGTTATCATTGCATGTACCATTATGTACAACGTCATTATCATCGTCATGAGTGACGTCATTGCTACGTTTGACGTCATTTCTAGGTGTCACGTCATCGTCTGTACGTATAACATCATTATCAGTGTCTTCATGGACGAGGCCGTTGAGTGATGCGGGTGCTGGACTGGTTGATAGCATACTGTCGAGTTCCGCGACATCCTTGGAGTCGCAATTACTGATCTCACTCGTGGCCATACTGAGAGAGGAATGATCTTTCTCTCTGCTGTCTGGTGGCAAGAGTTCCTGACCTGGCTCAAAGTTTAAGTTATCCAAATGAGACTTCAGCGCTGTCTTTACGTCACAACGCATGCGCAGGGAGTTGATGTACTTTTTTGTGAAGACATCCGAATGACCATCGCTGGATATGATCATTGATAGTTCTTCTTCAACGGTACTGTGAAGGCAACACAAATACCTTGGTTTTTATATGCTGATCATAACTAACAACACTTTTCATGTCCTATAATGTAACTCATAGTCAGACGAGAAATAAGACTTCAGGCAACAAACCTCAATGTTGGAATGCTATCCACATCAATTTCTTTGTTTTTTTTTTCATAACTTGCTTCTGCAATCTCCCCATTATCCTGCCCACTGTTAACAACAGATGCTTTTTCTTTCTCCTCAGTGTCCCCGTGTTCCTCCTTAATACCCTCACCCTCACTGCATTCACATAACTGATCCGCATGTCTTCGTGCAGGAGTGGATTTCCTAGAATATCGACTTCGGCGACGACGGCGACGATTAGAGCTCGCTTTTTTCGGAGTCTTCTTTTCTTCCTGGCTTTCTAAACCTTCACTGCTCTTCGCTTCGGTCACGCTCCGTTTTGCAAGGCGAGAAATTGATTTCAATGGAAGGTATTCTGAAGTGGTAGAGTACAAGAAGTATTACAAAACCGTGTGGTATGTCAACAAAGTACAGTAGCCAAATATTACAATAGTCTATTACTTTGGCGAAGTAACAGAACTTGCTGAACCTACCTAACTGGACATCAACATCGGCAGCTAGACCACGAACACGACGACTAACTCTCAGCGCAGGTTCACTTGGAATATCCTGAGAAGTTGAAGCTAAAGTGGAGGCCTGCTGAGAGTTAGTAAACACCTTTGCTGGAGCAACTGGCAAGAATTTTGGAGCACACACGTTGCTGGATTCCCCTGTAACATACAATAAGATAGTCAACTTGAAAGTAGAACACATTTTCTTCGCTAGCTAATACTATGCGGCAAATTCTGTTACCTCTTCTTTTGCGTGAGGCAGCAATCTCTTCACAAGCCTACAATCGATTAATGCATATGTTACCGAACAAAAACATCTATAATTCCTTGCAGAGATATTCTAGTTGGAAGGGATTATAACAAGATCTGCCTAGTATTTTATCTCAGTATAGAACACCATAAAAATACTTGATACCTTTTCAAAGTCCACGTCAAGTTGAGATTTGATCAACGAATGAGCGCAGTCCTTCAATGCGCATGCTCGATGTCGTATCAAGCGATCCAGTTGGTCAGCGTTTGGGTTATACTCCAAAGCATTGCTCGTAATGAGATCGACGTCAAGTAAATATTCCGCACAAGTTTGGTACTGATGACCATCAACTTTTTGAAGCATCGTGGTCAGATCCATGGGTTTCTCAATTACATCCAAATAATCTGGAACCTAGAGACGAATTGAGGACGATATAATCACTGCTTCTTACTATTTAAGAACGTAGTTGAGTTCGGTCACCTCCTCAAGATCCACTGGTTTATAGAACTCTTTAAACTTTCTATCACTCATCAGTTTCACCGTGATTTCTCGCAGAAATATTCGCAGTTCCCTCAACGTGTCCTCCTCATGTTCACGCACTTTCTGCAGTTCAGTCACGCTCAGTACACGTGGTTCTGGCGCGGGAGCAACTGCAAGAACTTCAAGAGGCTTCTTCGGCTCTAAGAAAACGAAAAGAAAGCCAAAATATAAACTAATCCGCTAGTATGTGAAAACTGCGGGAATTATTTGTTCCATCTTTAAGACTATGGCCAAGGTATTCTGGGAACGAAATAACAAGTTTCATGATTAAGTTTAGTTGTATGGTATAGACTGAGCGGCTACCGTTTTTAGGGTTGAGGACAAATACAAAAAAGAAGTTCAGATTTACTTGTGGTCTTCTCGATACAAGACTTTTTCACAGCTTCAGTGAGAAAGAGTGGTTTGAAATATGCAAGCCGTTCCTCTTCAGTAGGACATGAAACTTCAAAAACCTTTAATAAAAAATGGTTTTAAGGTAGAAGTTGGCATTTCTTCACGGGTATTGTACAGAAAATGATCGTTGGTCGACCAGAAAGGTGAAAGGGAAGAAACTATTCAATTACCTGTTCACAGCTCATGGAGAACAGAATTCCTACATCGTGTGGTATCTTTGAAGCAGGCAAATCACTCGTGGCAAACAACAAAAGTGGCAAGCTGGGAGGGAGGTCATTTATTAATGAGAGAAATGTTGCCTTTAATGTTTCTGTGCTAGTGCACCACAGTGAATCAATGTGAGGAAGATAGATGATTGATGGAGCAACACGACGTGCTTCACGAAATATCTGTAAGAGAAAAAGGAAGAGGGTGACACTTCACCAATCAAGCATACCATCTGTGTGAGATTACTATTTCAAATAAAGATGAAATCATCCTTGTGACTTCACTTGAGCTGCAAGAGCCCATCTTACAATATGAAGTACCTGAGCGCAGGCTTCCTCTGCAGTTTTCGATGCATTACCAAACAAAGCAGGCAGATCCAGACAATGCACAGGAATATGCTCCATCGAGTGCAGAATAGCTGGACTTACATGAGTTGACTGACCCATACCGCGTTTACCGCAGACCAGAAATCGTGGGCGATGCAGAAGTTTTGACGTCAAAGTGTTTTCGGCGAAGTAATGAGAGTAATGGCGTTCTGTTTCGTTGGCCGAGGTTTTAATCCCGGCACGTCGTGCAGCCCGCGCAGCTCTCGCTTCACGAGCACCCTCAGAAGAATTCGGATCAATCTCGTAAATATCCGCCTCATCGCCGGCATCATCGGACGATTCCGAGTCACTCAAGGCAAAGTTGATCACAGAACTACCCGGTGATGACTCTCCGACTAGAACGAAAGGAAGTTACCAATCTTCTTTCATGACATAGCTTTGTTGTTCCATACAAAGTACTTCTTAAATACGAATAATCTTTTCCCTACTTCTATTCACTTTACCTGTCTTGCAAACAGCTGGTGGAAATATCCTTGTGACCATGTTCCAAGATGACCTCAATATGCCATGTAATAACGGTCTTATAGAACTAGACAATGCTCTTCCAGGAGAGACCACTGATCGCTGACACGCAGGCACCATCGTCTTGATTGCCTTGGCAAAATCCTTGCCATTAACACGCACTGAACTCACGTCTAACACAAGCTTCTTTTTCGAGGCGTAGATCTGAGGGTAGCGACGGCGTAAAGCAAAGAGAGCAGCCTCTGTACACAAAGCTTTGATATCAGCACCACAGTAACCAACACATTGATCGGCCACTTCATTAATGAAGTTCTGAGTGAGTCTTGGTTGCCATGCTTTCGTGTGGATAGACAAGATGTTCCGTCGAGCCTGCAAAAAGATGATTGAAAACTTCTTACACTATTTGACAATGCATGTAGCTACACTCAGAGTAGCAAGCAGTTGCCTTGATGGAGCAAAACAGAATGATCTTTACTATTAAGTGAGAATAGTGGACAGTGAGCATCCAGAGAAAATGACTGATAGATCTACCTAGGGAAAGTATAATACACTGTACCTGCTTATCGGGTAACGGAAATATGAACTCTCGATCGAAACGTCCAGGTCTTCTTAAAGCTGGGTCAATGGAGTCGATACGGTTCGTAGCTCCAATAACCACGATCTCTCCGCGATTATCAAGGCCGTCCATAAGGGCAAGCAGAGTAGAGACAATAGAACTGTGAATCTGATCTTGGCGACTAGAGCGAACTGGAGCCAGACCATCAATCTCATCAAAGAAGATTATAGATGGACGCATTTTGAATGCCTGGGAAGGGTGGAGAATTGTGGAGTTGAATCAGAGTGTGTATGTCATTCAGTGTCATAGAAACTACGACTTATTGCATACCTGATCAAACAGTAGCCGAAGTTGTCGTTCAGATTCCCCTACCCATTTACTCAAGCAATCTGCACCTTTTCTCATGAAAAATGCGACTTTCTTGTCATCGTGACTGCACTCATTCGCCAACGCCCGCGCCATCAGCGTCTTGCCAGTACCTAGAGCATATACATGGAGCAGGTTATTGGAAAAGTCTGCAAATCATAACTCCATGCCAAGAACCATTGGGTAGAGATTCAACAGTACAAAGTATTCAAAACCTGGTGGTCCGTGGAACAGCACGCCTCGAGGTGGATTTACTTTGAACTTTTCAAACACTTCAGGATAGAGCAAAGGAAAAACGACCATTTCTTTTAAAGATCTTACATGTTTACCAAGTCCTCCGATACTCTCAAATGTGATCTACAAAACATAATGAAAATACAGATGATTTCAAATGAAAGTCCTAAGAAAAATATCATAAGTGAACTTCTTATAATCATACATAATTCATAAATAAAATACAAAGGAAATCAGCGCCATATCGTAGTCTTGATACCAAAGCAGAATGAGATGACATTGATTATAGTGAGATGACAACTTAACGCTGTGCATTCATCAAGTTTCAATAACTCCCACCCTAGTTCATGCAACTTACAGATCTGTCAATATTCATGGGATCAACGTCAGCCAAGCTAGAACCAATACGTTCTCGATCACCCAGGATTCCTTTATTGATGTCTCCTGCATCGAGATTCATTGGTAAACATCTATTACGCGCCTTCGCCATGCTCTTCGCTTTGCGTCTTTCGAATTTCCTATCATCATCGTCCTCGTCTGGGAAAAACATGCAAAAATGGCATGGATACATTATCTGAAGAAGGGGCTAAAATTGCTTGATAACGTTGCGTTTATATATGTAAGTTTCAAGTGCAAAAATGAAGGAGTTGTTGGCTACCCGTGGACGTTGAGCTTTCATTCATTGTCTTTCGTTTCAATTTGTAATTCTTCCTCACAGGTGAGAATGGTTGTTTATCTGCAGATACTCGTCCTTGGATGTGAACCCGTGATCCAGAGAACAATCCACGCCTTGAGCCATGATCTAGAACAAAAATCCCCACTTGGTAAATTTAACATAACACAGACTCAAAGAATTATCAGGTCAACTGCTCCATTCACTATTCAATTGAATGAGTTGAATAAGAATACCAGTGGTGAACAAAAGCATGATAAATAATATTACAACCTTTCAAAGGTGGTGCTGAATATCTCTTTGTGATTGGTTTTTTCTTCCGTAATTTGTATCTTTGCTGAGGCATATCATCTTCATCATTGTCTTCATCATCCTCTTCATCAGATCTAAAGAATTTCATAGTTATCACAAAGAAAATCGTGATATTCAGCTTGAAAAATACGATAAATAATGAAAACGTGGTCTAACTCTACCCAGATTCGTCATTGCTTTCCTTGTCTTCATCATCATTTCCATCTTTTTTCGGAGTTTTACTTTTTATCATGTCATACATACTCACATAGCCAGAGCGATTCTAAAATCATTAACTCACCAGTAAAAATAGATGCACTAGGCGTACCACAACTACACCACTATCAAATATAAATGAAACAAAACTAATTTCGTTGCCATGGTTACTATAAGCACTTTGAGAGTTTAACACTGAAATAACCCATCGTCAAGAAAACATGGTGTTTTTCAACGATTTTTGGCAAATCCAAAGCATTGAATCTATGTACGTGATGTTTTATCAAGAACCAAAAAAATTACGATCGGACATATTGGCGGGAAATTTGAATGATAAAACATGATTTCAATGAATGTTCACCTCTCCCTGGGAATCAGATTCGTCCAAGATCTCTCTTGCTTTCTTGCCACCTCTGCTTTCTTGCTCTTGAGTGATTGGTAAATAATCTCCAACTAAACTACGTACAAGCGTGTGTTCATTCAAAGATTCAAAGACTTTTCGACTCTCGCGGTGACTTCGACGCACTGGTTCAGACTTCGGGCAGTCATGTTCTCTGCTTTTCTTGGCATCTAGCGAAGAAATTCTCGTCAACAGGGAAATAAAACAGCAGCTTCGATTGTAAAAAAAACCTTACTTCTTGTTTCAGCTGGAGAAAGATTGTTTTGAACTTTCTTTTGGGATATCAAATCACGCCTAGTTGAAACTTGTACATCCAAATTGAATGACCTATTTGAAAACAAAATGAATCAACTGATTATTTCCTACTTTCTAGACTACAAACAAATGCATTTAACAATCAGGCGGTAGTTTATAAGCAATAGTTTGAAAGAAATAACCTAGTTCTAGGTTTTGAATGAAGTCTATCTTCATGTCTTGATTCGCTATTGGATTGCCTTCGGCGACGTTTTGTTGACGGCTCTTCTATAACTTCTTCCTCGCTCGAATCAGTCTGTAAGCAATCCTTGTAAAGATAAATAACACACAGTCTTCGTAAAGCAAAAGGCAATATATTCTAGCAGTCAGAAACAGCAACAATAAGACGCACGTCCAGACGATGAACTCAAGCAATTAATACCGGTGTATTTGAAACAATATCCTTACCTTTTCAGCGAGAACTGCCCTCAACGAATGGCGCCTTGTTCGTATTGGAGACACCATAGTCTCATTTTCAGCCTTTCTCTTCTCGTCTTTAGGCATAACTAGTGAGGAACACGGCTACAAACTTCGTCCTTCGTAAAAATTGATGTCTCTCGTCCGCCATTACTCACCGACGGCCGCGTACTTTTTCGAAAAAGAGAAAACTGGGGCGACACACACAACACACGCGTGCGATGTCGCGTGGTATCCACGACGGATTTTCGAGCAATTTATGATAATTAGACGCAAATTCAAAACAGCTGAAAATCAATTGAATTTATATTGCCAAACATCACAGGTTTTCTTTGAACAATATGGTATTTTTCTGTATTAACAATGCATCAATAAACGATTACTTAGCACAATATTAAAAACACATTTAAAGAAACTAACAACCAAACACTGAATTCTTATCCTCTCATTTATTTATCTCACACAATTTTATGAAAAACAGCTTTCCACATTAGGCAATCTACATAATTGATAAAACAAGATGAACTAATATATTCACCACTTGTAAAGGACTTACCCATGAATACGAATAACCTTTTTAAAACATTTCAAAATTTCAAAATAAGTTTTATCTTATTGTTTTATACAATGGATTGGAAGGCAACTTTGCGAGTTCTCTTAAGCCAATGTGTAGCATCTTTATTACTCTGCATACTAATGCTTTGAATGTAAATTTTTAAAACAATCTAATATCTATGCATATGACATAAGGAACGTCATCAGTTCAACAAATAAACTCCTATAACCGTTGACGTTTTTTAATTGAGTTGGTTTTCAAGCAATAGGTGCACGTTTTAAACGCCCCAATGTTGTATTCTTTTGCGAAAAAGTAAACGGATTTCAGCAACTCTCTGATCAAACGAGCAGTTTATTGGAAAAGAGACTTAAGAAACAGTACTCGATTCCACAGGAATAACTTTAAAAGTAATTGAGAGGTGAGTAATTATGATATGCTTTAAAATTTCAACTGCTCGCTCGATTTGAAATTTCCGTGTTTAACGTTTGACTAAAGAGTCAAGAATTCCTCCAGCCATTCCTTTTTCTCCAAATTAAACAGCCTCTCTTGTTAGAATCAAACTTCTAAGTACGTTCATGTTACCAATGTAAAATTCTACGTCAAGAAACTTGCTCAAACGACTGAGTAGAAATTGCATGAAAACAAGAAAACGATTACATAGTCTTGTTCTGAAAGATATTCAAAGCAACGAAAAAAACACAAAACATAATTTTTTTCGAAAAACTCGCTATGTTACGATTTACAGTGTTCGTAATCTTTATGAATACTGGCATGTTTTAATGTATATGATGAAGATGAGTTTATCGTAATTATGACGTTTACTTGAACTAAGATAATAGAAGTCACGCCATGTCATGGTGCTATAGGACGAAATATTTCGAGGTTATTGCTGTTTCTTCTTATGGAAAACTCATATTATGGGTACAAAAAAAACATACTCATTGTGCATGTTTCATCATTTATTTCTTCTTGAAGATGAGTATGTGAAGATGACTTCGCAACTGCCGAGCTTCTCGATTCTAATCTTAGCGACACTTCAGTTTTCTTCTTCACAAAATGGTACCCCTCGTTCGACAATTGATGGAAATATCACCTTGGGAGGTTTGTTTGCGCTTCACTACCCAGGGCAAAAAGGACCATGCTCACAACTAAATAGCCTCCGAGCTATACAAGAAATAGAAGCTCTGCTCTTCTCTGTGGATAAAGTAAACGCCAATGAAAGTTTGCTTCCAAATATAACTTTGGGTGTAAAAGCGTTTGACACATGCGGTGATGCGACCGCAGCACTGAACAGCGCAGTCAAGGAATTCGTTCTCGGGAAAAAGTGGAACTCCTTTGATTCTATGAACGTAAATTGTGAGGAATATGAGCGCCCGGTGATAGGAGTAATTGGACCAGGGTACAGCTACGAGGCTGCGCATATCGCACCATTACTAAGCCTCTTTGAGATCCCGCTCATCAGTTATTCAGCGACAAGCCCAGAGTTAAGTGATAAAGATAAATACGAGTACTTCTCTCGTACAGCTGCCTCAGATGATTTTCAAACACTTGCAATCATTGATCTCTTAGTTCACTTCAATTGGACATACGTGTCAATACTCTACACTGATGAGACGTACGGCAAAGCAGGGTACGCTAAACTGATACAGGAAGGAGAAGAAAGAGGTAGAGTACCGAAGATAGATGCTGGTTTTCATGTATCGTAACTGATCAGCGATGTCTTATCGACTCCATTGTCGGTAATCACGGATGAGTACAATTTCATTTCCAGTAGAAGTCATTTTGTTTCTTCATTGCTCACTGATTAATGGATCTGGGAACATCTCAGACGTGTCTGCATTGTTAAAACATCAATGATTTTGATCCGCTTTTCTTTCCAGGAATATACTTCGCAAACAAATTGCAAATGGTCCCTCAGAAATATGACAAGGTTATATGCGATAAAATCGTGGACGATATATTGTCCATCCCGAAAGCAAGAGTCATCATTTTATTCGGCGTGGAATCAGCCATGGAACCGTTACTTTACAATATTCAAGAACGGGCTGGAAACACTTCATTACAATTCATCGGCTCCGATTCACTAGCGTCCGCGATCGATCAGGAATTGAATAAAGTTCAGCGGATCACCCAACAAGCAATTTTTGTCAACTTACCCACAGGTAGAGTAGAAGGCTTCACGGAGTATTTCTTGCATCTATCCGCGAAACAGAACACGCGCAACCCATGGTTTAAAGACTTTTTCGCCTCCTACATGAATTGCACCTTTGACAATTTTGGAGAGGCAGCAGCGAGTACAACTCACAAGCCTAATTGCGATGCTAACCAAACATTAGCCAGCGCAAATTATTTTGCCAATGTAAAAGAATTCACTCCAACTGCAACTGTACCGCTTATAGTGGACGCGGTCTACGCATTTGCGCATGCGTTAGATTACATCTTAGAAGGATGCCAGAGAAACATGAGTCAGCCGTGCGTTGCGCATAATGAAGTTACTGGGCACGAGCTTCTTAAGGTACTACGTCAGGGGTCGTTTCCAAGTCTTTCAAAAACAGTCGTAAACTTCACGAAAAATGGTGATGTTTGGGGTGAGTATGCGAGTATTGGAGATATTAATGGTGATATCGATAATAGTTTCCTATATCTCAACTAGGTATCTATGATATATTCTATCATGGGAAAATTGGCGGAAGGCAACATAATTATTTTAAGGTAGCGCAATGGAATAGCTATGGTTTGCAATTTAAAAACACCCCATGGACGAGTGACTTTGTTTCAGTGGAATCAACATGCAAGACTTTCTGTTCATCAAATCAGTATCGCAAGAAAAACAATGGTCCTCGAAGATGTTGGGAATGCCAGAAATGTAAACCTGGTTCGTATGCGGTCAACGAAACTTACTGTCATGAGTGTCCCAAAGGACAGAAACCTGACGTACAACGCCAGCTCTGTGTCGACATTATTCCGACATATTTGACGGTTGATGGTAAAGTTGTCCCACTGTTTCTCGTAGTGTTACCCATGACGTGTTCTTCCATTGGTATCATAGCTGTTTTGCTGGTGTTTGTTATATTTGTGAGGCATTGGAATACTCCAGTCGTGAAAGGATCAGGTCGCGAACTCTCCTCTCTTCTTCTGTTAGGTATTCTCTTAGCATTCCTCTTTTCATTCGTAGTAATCTCTCGACCTTCATCTGCGAAATGTTTCTGTCAATTTATTCTTGGTAGTGTACCATTCACCATGTGTTTCGTCGCCATTGCCGTCAAAAATAACAGAACTTATCGTATCTTCAAGCCAAACCGCGTCCTTACATCGCAACCTTCGTTAATCCGACCTAAATCGCAGATCTTAGTCTCGATGGGTTTGATTATATTCCAGTTAATATTGCTATCAGCGCTGGCCACTTTTGACTTTCCTCGCAATGACATAACATACAAGAGCACATCAATCAATTACGTGTGCATCACGTCATTACGACATACAATTCTGTCACATGTGTACAATGTACTTCTTCTCACAGCTTGCACGTATTACGGATACAAGACTAAAAACATACCACGAAATTTCAATGAAGCAAAGCACATAGCGTTTGCATTGTATGGTATCTGTTTATCCATGATCGCATTTGGCGTTGTGTTTTTCATCAGTTCTCGCTTCTCCGATGACTACGGAGTTGTCGT
>JAOBYK010387570.1:0-15987 GCA_025434845.1 Phenganax subtilis
GTTAGTTAAAAGCGCAAGACGCTCTAGTTTAGAAGTTGAAATGGCATGCAACATGTACGCAGTGCGTACCTATTTTTATTCTTTGTGAGCCCACACGGTGACACGCGCTCACTATAACCAAAACATGTATATTTCGCGTGTTTAGGGCAGGTTTTCATACCGTTGTAATTGTGGAAAACGAAGCACGATCCCTCTCAAATACCAAAATATTCTATCTCATTAGCAGTACATTTCATAGTACACTTACTCATTATGTACTAGCAATTGCTTTTCCGACAATTACTTGGAAACTGTTGTAATTCGGCTATTTAGAAAGATCGTGACTATATCTTTAAAACAATTAGGACGATACGAATACCAGCCCTTATGATTTTATTTATCGCATATATTTCTCATGCAAGTGCAACGAAGTAAATTCAACGTCTAAACTGAGCAATCACAAACATCGCATATTCGTCAGAAAAAAATTGCTATTAAATGCAAGGAATTAAATTCGACAAAAATTTGACGTCTACACCCGGCCCAGAGGCCTTCGTTCAACAGCTAGTGAAGACGTCATATTATCGTGGTTCAACTAGCCTCTGAAAAAAGTACAGTCGCAATTAAAACTCTGTATGAACCATAAAGTTTGCAATGGACCCGTCTGTCTGCTGAGAAGCGTAAACGCTGTTTTCCACTTACGCGTTTTTTACACGAACGTACACGCACGTAAAAGTTTAAAATCCTTCATAGTTTTACACGTTTTAAAAATAGGCAGTCGATGACTGCATGGGGCTTACGCACTTGAACGTGAGCCACGTGTTACATAAAATCTCTATATATATCAAAACTTTGGAACACATGTTTCCACAGCAGATATAATTCTTTCCAGTCGAAAAAATATCGAGAAACATCATGCACCAGTTTGACGACATGACCCAAACAAGTATCCGCACGTTGGCCATGTCTGTAGATTTTATTGATCACCCGACTTTCCCTCAAAGAAGTAAACATTAGAGAGTATGAGAAGCAGAAAACAGCCGATTTGTCATATAACGGATAAACAAATATTCCCCTAGAGGAGCAAAAATTCTCTTCGGGGAACAAACATTGTTCCCAGACGGAAAATATTTATTTCCTGAAGGGAATTTGTTCCCCAGAGCAAAATATGTTAGCTTCCTAAAGGAAAAAATGTTTGTTTCCCAACAGCATAAAGAGAAATATGTTCTTCTTCTGAAGTGAGTTGCTTAATTTGCTTTTATTCTTCGTAAGAACGAAGAGATCTCCTTCAATTACGAGATTTTAACATAGGAGCCTCCAGGGCCGTAGCGAGCACATCGTATTTGGGGAGTTCAAGTCTAAGTTTTGCCGACAAAATGGGCGTGGTTATTTAGTTAGGTGTAGTCACATGTCAACTGCAGCAGTGTAGGTTATATTCAGAAATGGTTAAAAAAATTAAAGGTGCAATTTCAAATTTATTTGTTGAATGTCAAATCCAATGTGTTTTCTCTTCTTACGCAGTTCAGCTAGGTACTTCTCATTATGCTGTAGCCGGTAGTCATCGTCAAATGCCCAGTTTTATCCTTTCTTTCTCACTTGTCTTGTTTATTATCCACAATTGCCGATTAGATATACATCTAATTATTAGACTATTATTTCCGTACTAGAGTATCCATTTACTTGATGAATGAGCGTCCAAACGTATAATGGATTCAGCTGTTGGAAAAGAGTATTTTAAGTTTTTGTCAAATTTAACTTTAGTAAACGCGCGTCGGAAACTGCGTCTTTGTGATATTAGAGCCCTCGACTTCATGTTATATAATATTATTATTTGGCGTTCATGCTTTTTCGAGACAGGCTATTTATAATTCAAACACAAATTGGCTATAGGGTTAATAAACGGTCTTATGGTAAACTTTTGATTTGCTTTTGCATGAAATGCCTGTCTCTTATCCAACATATGCTAGGCCCAATACCGTCTCCTTGCCAGTAGATATCAGTAGACTCTAGATCCAACCAAGTACCATCAGCTCCAAATAAAGTCCTGTTGAAGTCTATATCCTACCGATAACTCAGAATTCAACCCGATTTTGCCGACAGATCTACTCTTGCAGGGGTGCAGCACCCCCCCCCCTCGCACCCCCCCCCTTCGCTACGGCCCTGGGAACCTCTCTGTTTTGTACAATCTATTCAAACATAAAATGAACATGATAGATTCATAAAAAACGTTCCTTCTAAATCGCAAATGCTCAAGTTTGTCATGAATTTATGAAATAACAAATGGAAAGTCACATGGCCATCTTTGGACTTGCGTCCGAAGATTCGTAACGTAATCGTGACATAATCGGAAAATATACCCCTAATAAATTTCAAAACTCATATTATCTAATTTGTCTTTTTGAACCTTTTTTTATATTTAGTATATGTAACATTATTCGTGCTTCTTTAATAAAGCATCTAACTATCCTTAAAAACTTATCGAGGAAAAGACAGAACTGCTTCACACTCCTAATAAATATAATTTGACTTCCTAACGGAATTTATAGACATCGGATTACATCGGATCGTACCGCAACTATTTTGTTACTACCCTTACACATTTTGCTTCGATGATAAGTTAGTGGCTTTATGCCTCTAATAAGAGGCATAAGGTACAAAAACACACGAGAAAAGGGATACGTAATTATTTAAAAATTAAAGATTCTAAAAAATCTTCTGGTGGTTATTTATGAGATAGATTTAATTCCCATGGCCAGAAATTTCGGACATGACAACTGCGCATGCGCGAATCTCAACTTGATCATGGCGTTAAAAAAATATAGAAATTTTAATTGCACATCTCAAAATATTGTAAAAAAATTTATTTACTTGTCCTTTTTGACGATTGCCCAGTTACGGCATTGTCATAATGTCAATAAAGCAGGTAGCTAATGATCTTTGTACTCATGAAATGCTATACTTCTTCTGCTTTTGAAGATTGAAATTTCCAGCAGAAGTCTTACTTATTGCTTAATAAAAAACAAGGCACACAAGCAAATATAGTATATTTGGACTGCCATATCTGTCCTGTGTTGGCAAAATCTGTATTTGCCCAATTCGTTTCTTAAAGAGTACCAACTGGACTTTTCGCTTTGCTGAATAACAGCTCTGCCGCGATTTTCCAGACCCTGCTTTCTCCAGATAAAAATCGCAAATATCCTGTAAAAGCAAGTCCAAGCGCTGTGATGTTTTCCACGACACAACGTCTTCATTTCGCTATGGAGAAACCAAAATTTTGATCAAAATCAGCCTTGTTTGGTATCAAAATGTTCGGAAATAAACAGGCTTTCACATGCCGAAAAGAGCTTTGGGATATATGTTGAAAATAAGTGCTTTTGGTCAGCGTGTTGTTTTGATTTCGTGCAAAGAAGCGGGAATTATGAAAATTTGAAATATAAAACTTTTTCCTTGTGGAAACGGTGTGGAAATAAATCAGCAAACCATGTCTGATGTTTTGGATTATTTTGGGCTTGAAAAGCTAATTAAGAGATTGGATATTGACACTAAACATTGTAAAGCTCCGACGCCGCCATTTTAAAATTAGTACCCGCTGGTCTTCACACGGGCTCAAGTGTCCGAAATTTCTGGCCATCTATATTTCAAAAACTCATTAATATTTATAACCAAATTCTCAAATCGCATTTCGTTCTGTTGTCAGATGCTTGGCTTTTATACATGATAAAATGCAGATTAGGACGAAAAATTTTGTAATTTTTCAGGTTAATTAGTATTCTCCGCATATTTCGTCCTCATCAGCATATCTATAGCGGCGTTTATAAAGTCATTAACTCGCGTTTTATCACATCTAAAACGCTCGGGCTGCGCCTCACGTTTAACTGTGATAAAGCGCTCCTTCTCGTGTTTTAAATATTACTTAAACTTTTACGTTCGTGTACGTGCGATTCAAGAACCCGTAACGGAAAAGCAGCTTTGACAAGTACACCTAATCGTACGATAGTCATTGTTTTCGATCACGAACTTGACATAGTTGATGAGTTTTGAGTATTTTATTGCAAACGTTGCAAGATATGAATTGGACGAACAATTTTATTTAAAAAATATTTGATCATTTCTTGTTTTGATGACTCGAAATTAAGAAAGGTATCATTGAAAAAGTAACTCCTCTTTCTTGTCATGTAAAAATTAAATCGTTTACGATTAAAGTAGCATGATAAGCGGCTGTTGAATGCCCATTTCGCCTTGTTTTTAAACACCGTGTATATCAAGTTTTACGGGGCTTTAGGTCTAATGATATTAAACATAAAATTTGGGGCCATGCTTGACAATTTACCTTTGTCAACTTTTCATCATCCATTGATCTCAATATCTGAATTTTCTCTCGATGTTTCACAGATTTCTTCAGCTCCAGCTCAAGAATATTGATGATCTCATCATTTCTGCATTCTAATTTGCTTTCTTCTCGCACATCGACGTTATACTTCAGCAATGTTCGAACAATCTCGGTATGACCCTTTGAACATGCTATACTTAGAGGAGAACGACCATAACCGCTGAGTTTATCAACATCTTTTACAATTTCACTTCTAAGCAAGTAGTCAACAAACAACTTGTCGCCCTTTCCACAAGCCAAACATATAAGAGAATACTCGAAATGTTCATCTTCATTTTTTCCATCAGCTCCGTGTTCAATCAAATGCTTGGCAACCTCAAAACGACCAAAGTCCACAGCAACGTGAAGAGGAGTTTGATTTTTTCCATCTTTCCAATTTACATCAGCACCATGCTCTACCAAACATTTGACATTTTCTAGGCGATTATAACGTGCAGCGACGTGAAGTGCAATTTCTTTGCGCTTGTTTTCATAATTTACATCTGCACCATGTTGAGCTAAATATTTGACAATTTCTAGACGATCACAACGTGCAGCGACGTGAAGTGGAGTTTCTTTCCACACGTCTTCATGATGTACATCAGCACCATGTTCAACTAAAGATTTGACAATTTCTAAAGAGCCGCTTGAGACAGCAACATGAAGTGCAGTTCCTTTCCCCTTGTGTTCATGATTTACATTAGCACCATGGTCAAGTAAATATATGACAATTTCTAGACGATCACAACCTGCAGCGACGTGAAGTGGAGTTTCTTTCCACATGTCTTCATGATTTACATCAGCGCCATGTTCAACTAAAGATTTGACAATTTCCAAACTACCACGTTTTACAGCAACATGAAGTGCATGTTTCAATTCTGCATAGTCATCTGATGCTAAAATAGGAAATAAAATGGCAAAGTTTATCCACTGCATAATTATTCCAAGATCTAGTCACACAACAAAATCATGCAAGCAAGCCTTTTTTTCCGATCGGCTATTCACATTAAGAGAAAAGAGTCCATTTGCAGAATGATGTTCCATTCTTGTGAGTAGCCGCTGGGCAGAGCCCGCGGCTACCACTATGCTACAGCTGAAAAGTGTCTGTCCCTATGTCCGGTATCAGTCGGTGAGGCCGAAGTATGAACGACAGGGCAGCGACCTGTTAATTCGGTAGATTGTCGGAAATATAAATATATCGCCATTGTCGCAACTTTTGTAGTGTGAATGACAGTGTAGCGACCTGTCTATTCGGTAAATGCAAATCGTCGGAAATTCTGGGGCTGCAGTGAAGCCCGTAGGAGGAATTTGCGTACTCGCGTATTTTATCAATTTGTCAGTACAACTTGATGCATTACATACCAATCATTTTCAGGGCGATAATATAAACATAGGTATGCATCGCTTTAAACAATGAAGCGGATTTTGCCAATTTGCCGGACTAAAATGTTGATATACTTTTTGCATATGCGCTTGAATTTTCGCATTCTTGAATGGAATATACGCTCCACTGTCTCAGTGAATTCAAATACCAGAACTATCTCATCAGAATACGCAGTATAAAGTCAAAGTCGCAAAATTTCAATTTCATCATTAAGTAGTCCGCCTACACCGCTAGCGGCACTAAACAAAGTCGCATTTTCTCCCGGTACATAACGATAAATTGCACCAGCATTTTCATGCAAATTTAGTCGTAATAACCTGTCAAACTCGGGGGCAAACTTTCTGAAAGATGAAGTTAACATTGCAATACCCCGCAGTGGATTATGATATCGGATTTCTTAATGGTGATAAGATATTGTCAATGAACCTTGCAAACAACCTGTGAATTCAATACCATATATTTAATGGGTCTATATCGTACGGGGCTAGTATCTGCTAATTAATGGTGATACAGGTATTGGTGGTGGACCTCTCGAACAAACTGTGTACTGTTACTGGATGTATGGCCTTGTACTTTTATCTCTAACTATACGCGAGCACCAACCACAGTTTAAGACAAGAAGTGCTGGTTTGCGTGATGTTCAATAGATGTTGTATAGTCTTCTACACAACCGGTGACTATGCGCATGCGCGTTGTTCAGAATTACTCCTCACAAAAAAGCTACCCACATGTACGCTATGCGTACCTTATTTTTATAAATGTTTCTATACTACGGGCGAACGTTTTTGACACGGACGCACCACTGACCTATAAGTAAGCTGGACTGAGTGCTCCATTATGTTTTTACTGGCAGAAAGTCTCCGCACAGTGCTGACGCAATATAGGTCCTGCCGCTCGTGCGAAACTTTACTGACCACCAGTTACAAAAGGCTCAGAAATCTGCTTTGTTTGAGATTATTGTGTTCGGAAAATTTTTTGTGGAGAAAAACTACATGTTAGGGCAAGTCATGCGTGCTACAGTTTAAATATCTCTATGGTGACTGCTTGATGATAGGAACAAAATATTTGCTGTTCTGGACTTCAAGACGGAGAAAACGCTATAAAATTGCTCACGTTAGTAGCATTGAAATTGAGTGATCAAATTGTGAAAAAATAAGCAGTGAAAAAGAGCTCTAAAAGAAATATGTTCGCAGGCATAATGACTTATGTTTAATAGGAAGTAGAAAGGCTTGTTTAAGGGGAAAATATACGAAGTTACGGGTGAGGAACAACCATTCAGTCATAAATTTCATATTGTAGATACTTTTATAACTCTTACGGCGCACGGTACAACTGCATAATACAACTTCTTGTACTCGTTATAAGTATATTTGGTGTTGCAAAACACATATTTATCATTTACCAGACTTAAGAACCATTGCCAAGCATATAATCCAAAGAAATAATCACAGAAAGACACCCAGTAGTCTTTTTGCTGAACTTTTATTTGCCCGCAAACAAAAACAAGTGTCGGTCTGCGGAAATTTTCATCGCCGGCGAGACCTATATGGCATGAGCATGATGCGGACACAATTTGACCCCAAGCACTCAGTCCAGGTTACTTAAAGGTCAGTGGGACGCACGCGTGTAGTATACTGCGGTATAGCACGTTTTGTAGATTGTTTTTCTATTTTTGTCATATAGCAATACGTTAACTGTCAATTTGGAAAAAAATTCTAGAAAATATTTTATCAGTTCCTGTGTTTCAGAGTTTAAATGCGTGAGAGACGTAACCAAAGAAACATTGGCTAGTTAGTTAGCTAATTAATTACAGCTGCGATGAACAAATAATGAAGAATGTTACAGAACTTGTTTCCACGAAAAATGCAATATTGAAACCACCAGCACGAATAGTTTAAAGAATGCCTATGATTAATCATAATTGTAAACTGTTTTCCTGAATTCGGGGAAAAGTGGTTCCAGATTTGCAATTGTCCTATGACAAAATAATTTTTTATTTACATAAGCGAAGAAAATTTATTTGGCGATGACAGAAATAAAAAAACGTTCCTTTTTACGCTGTTCTTAAAAACATTTGTGTGATTGTTTCTCTACAGCAGGTGACTGTCATTTTTCTACTGTTTTCTTAATCAACAAGTGACCTGAGATCACGAAAAACGACTGGACTATAGTGTCAAATAGGAATCTAGTTTTTGTTAGCAAGAATTGCTGTCTCACAAATAATTATCTGTTGTTTCCAAATTTGGAATGGACTTGTTATTTCTTTTTCTCACCATGCACTGAACTATTTATGAAGTTTCACCAAATTTCATGAAGTGGAGAGAAATAAACTGCCAGCTCTGTGCAGTCACATTAAAACCAGTTATCCCGGCAAAGCGAGTGCCTTGGCTGCAGAAGCTGTTCTTTAGGGTTTGCATAGACCTGGAAGAGTCAAAATTACAAGTGGAATAAAAGCCTAACTTGGTGCTTGGAATGTCCATTGACAACCTCAGTTAAATTAGTTGCATACCCTGTTCTCAATTTTTTTCAATCGATTGGTTTAAGAATTTTGTTTTGTGTTGTATATATTTATACATTTGTTCCTACATCTCGCAATCAGGAGTATTATGCAGCTCCACCTCATTCACATTCATCGGGGAAGTTAAAAATGGTTCTAGGTAAGAGACTGCGTTCACGTAGAAATACCTGGAGTAGAGAGGATCGGTATCTCAAATACCGAATACCGGTATACCGTCATCAGAATACCGGTAAACACCGGTATATCGGTAATTTTAATGTGTTTTTTTAAAACCAAACTGAAATGCAGAACGTCAAGTTTCGAGAAAATTTTCATGTTTTTTGTCTTTTAAAAACGTATAATTAAATTTTGTTTTCGGTTGTTTTCGCCATTCATCCATTGCACGCACGGCAAGCACGCGGTATATTAATTGGTAAACACATTCTACCGACAAAATTCTCTCTCTTTGGAGTATTAACGGTGTCACCAACTTTCCAAGCCAAATAATAGGTAAATTTTGACTTTAAATAGCGTTCCAAACCGGTACCATGCTGCAAAATACCGAAACGTCGGTATACCGGTATTTTTGAAGTATAGATATCGCCATACCGGTGTCTTAACAAATACCGGTATACCGATTCTCTTCTAACCTGGAGTGACTTCCGTTTGTTTTTCTCCACGAAGTCGTGATTGACTATCAACTACTTTTTCTTCCGCCGTCTTTGCAGGCTTGTAGCCTTTCATTCTAAGAAACAAGAGAAATAGCCCGTGCATACGCTATTTATATGTAATGTCTGGTAATATACATAGATTTAAACTACACAACAGTTTATTTTGCTAAGAATATAAGAAAAACAAAAAGATTTTGAGTTTCTAAGTTGAAGAAAAAATTGTAGGTACTATAAGTCAACTGCGGAATTGGGTATCACAAGTTTTCTGATACACGATACTAATGACATAATTCTTTGAATTTTCTTCTTGAATTGTTAAACGGTAGTAGATGTTTCAATCGTAGTTATTCTGACTGACTAGAAGATGCTCACCTCTTTTCAATGGCTAATTTTGTTTGAATGACTTCTTCTAAGTTTTCAATTTCAATTTTCAATCCTTGTACTTCAATTCCAATCTCACGAAATTCTTTCTCAAAACGTTCCTTCGTTCTTCCAGATTCAAATTCTGACAGAACTTCCAGGAACCTTTCATCAGTTTTACAATGAAGAAAAACATAAAGTGATCCAGGTCTAACTTCGGGATCATCACCAAAAATTCTCCTTACTACACCGTCGATGAGTGGTGCAAGCAATTTATAGCAAACATAAAGTTTTCCTAGCGTAACTGCAGTTTCGCAAATATCTTTTGTAATAACTTGTGCATTTTCAGAGCTGATGTAGAATGAAATATCGCCGACAGATGCTCCAACAATCTCTTTAACTGCATCTTTTGCAGCTTTGCTAGCTTCTTCTGCCATAAGAAAACTTGCTCGTCCCTAGCTTGAATCAAATAAAAACAAACCCGTAAATGATAGCAATAAGTGCTGCCCTTAATTAAGTGCTGCTTTCGCGAGTCTACCTTTTGGTAGACGGTCGAGGATAAAAAGGCGAGGGTTGATTTTTTACGAGTTTGAAGATGCGAAATTAATGACGCCCGTATTCTCCAAAAACAATTTATTTTGTTGCTCGTATTTTACCTCAGCTTTAGGTTGCAATTAAAAGAGTAGCCTATATAGAGCGAGCGTGAAAGATAGCTTTTTAATAAGCTGCATGTATATAATTGGACTTTTCAGCCCGAGGACTTAAGTGTTACAAAACGGATCTTAAACCCATACTATGGCTTGCAGTTTCTCAACATCTTTTTATCGTGGGTTTTCAAACATAGATCTTGGACTTACTAGGCTGTTAAACGGAATGGTATCGCAGCTTCAAAATATAAATCATATTTATGTCTTCCGTTAACAATGAAATTGAAAGTTTTAAACTGAATTATACATGCAATAATAATAAGATTTGATTTTAAAAGCGTAGAAGAAGTGTGGGAGTGTTTTTTAATTCTGACTTATCCTAAAACGCGTACGAACAACCGGCCCCAGAATCGTAGTTTTTGCGTTTTTCGGCTTTTACACGTTGCTGCTAATCAAGTCAGTTCTTCAATCAGAAACAAAGAACCACGCGAGGAGACTTTTGAGCAAAAAATTCCCGTTCTTTCGGCTTTATAACCTGTAAAATTGGATTTACGTGTTTGCTAAGCGGATTGAGTCTCGGACAAAATGTTTGTGTAGAATTAAGTATACGAAAGATATGTTCACTTCCACTCAACTCAAAATGTACACTTGGTGATCCAGCAAGATGATTATATGGAAATACGATGAAACAATCCAGCTGCATGGCGAAAAGAAGCGAGAATGACTCGCGTTTACATGCTGTAAAATTAATAGGCCTAATAAATATCACTTAACGCTTGCATTAGTACTTTTAGTATGATGATATGGTGGTGTAAAATAATACGAGTATGACTGCGTAACAGATAAAGTCACTGGATAAAAGAAACAATTCCTCAAAATATTCCTTGTTACCACCATAAACCTTAAATGAGTTAATTCAACTTTTCATTAACAAATTTGGGGGTCTATAGTTTAATGTGATACCACAAGGTATTCAGAAAGACGTAGCTATCGTCGTAGCCATGTACCACGTGAGTCATTTTCGCTTCTCTTCGCAATGCAGCTGGAATGTCTTATCAAATTTCCGGGGTTGCAAATCTATGAGTTAAGCCCCGACCACGCCCAAACCACATCCATTACACGCCCATTTTATTGAAAGGCTTAACTCGAAGTAGTTAGCCCAGTTTGGAAAATTCGAGTTAAGCCCCAAGAAAAATTGGAGGCTTAACTCGAACAAAACAAAACGATTTTGTTCCTCGAGTTAAGCCCCGACGTTTGGAAGATGTTTAGAGATCATAATCTAACACTTATAAACAGTTATTTGTATCATCCAGAACTCGTGGCTGACATGACGTTCATGCATTAAACATAAGGCAATCGGATATTGCTGTTTTAGTCTTGAGAGAGAAATCCAGTGCGTACTAAAAGGCGAATCAAAGTTTTGCCCATTGTTTCTACAGTATATAATTACAAATCATCTAAACTTTGTCAAATCATAAACACCTCAAATCTGTATTTCCCCTTGCTCGTTCTTAACCATGTCAAAACATATTCTCAATATCCTCGTAATTTCAATTAAACGTCAACGACTTTCGACAACCAGTAATAGTTATCTACTTCTACATGTGCAGGCTAAAACTTCACTGGAAGTCCTCTGCTTTGTATTAGAGCGATGTCCTCCAGTGATAACTGCGAACCACTGTTCTTTTACGTATTAGGATGACAGTATTGATGTTGGGAAACTACATGCATGCCCGTATTTCTGCCTAAAACTGCGCTCCTATTCAGAACTAAGTAAAGCTACATGCGTTATCAGCAGCTTATAGGTGTTTTGCACGCTTGTCTTGGTCTCACTTGGGAAAAACCCATGCATTATTAAAAGTACTAATTAGAGTGTCATTTTACTCGCTGCTTCCTATCTCATAGCTGGATGACAGCAACTCAGCATGATATTCTTCTTCTTCACTCGCCGACATTTTCCAAACGTCGGGGCTTAACTCGAGGAACAAAATGGTTTTGCTTTGTTCGAGTTAAGCCCTCAGTTTTGACAGGGGCTTACAACTTGTAACTCGAATTTTCCAAACTGTGCTAACTACTTCGAGTTAAGCCCTCCGATAAAATGGGCGTGTGATGGGCGTGGTTTGGGCGTGGTCGGGGCTAAACTCGAAGGGGCTTAACTTTAAGGGCTTAACTCGAAGGGGCTTTACTCGAAGATTTGCAACCCCCCAGTTTCCATATAATCATCTTGTTGGATCACCCTGCGAACAGGGCTACCCACAAAAAGCCCGAAACATTCGTGTAGGTAATTGTATTATTTAATGTTAAAGAGCAGCACATCATGTTCTACAGCGTTACAAGCAACAAAAAAGAAATTTGCAACATATCGCAACCACCAACACAGGTAATCTCCAACGACACATGACTTACTGCTGACAAGGCGCGTTCTGTTACACACGACATGTGACCAACTTTAGATGGTAAGTGGCTACATTATTATTCACTACACGAGACCTGTTACCCAGGACATGTGAACTTCCACCCACAACATAAACTGTACTCAGCTCACGACACGCGACCTATTTTCTATCATTACTATATCTATCAACAGCCGTTAAAAAATTGTCATTGCTTCTTGGCTGTTTGGAGACAACTTTATCACAGGAGTTCCCAGTTTGGGCAGAAATGGTAACAAGTGCGGCAATTTACTCTACAATATAGGCAGAAGTTGTTAAAACATGTTTCAAAAAAACGAAACCATCGGGTTTTCCCTCTTACTTTAATGCCCAAACAAGTCACAAGTCTTATACATGTAACTCAGCCGGCTTGAGCCTATTCCTAAGCATTGTCCAAGAGAATACATTCCGCTTCGAAAACACAGTTTTCTTACCATACAATTTTTCTTGTCTTCTCAACTTTCTTTGCGGTTCAACCACGCTTAATAGAGACATTTTAGCTTTTGGTTTTTTCGCTAAAAGGCGAAACCGCAAACGTCAAGAGACCACGTGACTACGCCCCAGCGGTAGCGTTTGCCGGTTTTCAACACCAGGGAAGACTTTTCAGTTTTCACATATTAAAGTCACTTTCCTCAAGCTTCTTTTATCTATTTGTTGAAATTATCTCCCGTAATTATAGTCTATTTTTGAAGGTATACCTTTAGTCTGTAAATACAAATAATGATTGAGTTCGACATAAACATCTTTTAAGCACGTTTATTTGTCGAAATTGAAGTAGTCACTGGAATTCGTGTATTCTTAAAAATGGCTGCCATGTATATATTGACAAGATGTGTATTTATAGTGTTTTATTGGATTTTAACATGAAGACATTCTGTTGATATTTGAAAATGCTATTTCAGCAGAGTTTTACAAACGCTTTTAAAGTTGTCAATAGAGTTAATAAATGCCATTGAATTTAACTATTACCCACGCCATTATTTCTAAAACATCTATCAAATCACGTCTGAAAAGATTATGTTTTTGTTAAGGTGGTTTTACGTATAAAATGGGAAAAAAAACTAGCTTAATGTCAGTATCTTTAAACCTAACCTAGGAACACCTGCAAATCGTTGTACAATTGTACTTACAAATTACATGCATTAATCTAGAATAAAAGTATGATCATCAAAATTCATGGGTAATTACTAAAATTGCACAGTATTCTCAATTGATCAGTGTGTTTTCAAATGTTTTATATAAATGGATATGATTACAATGAAATGTCCAAATAAATTCAGTGGAGCAATTTAATGATAATTAATCCTTGAATTTTGCCAATGATGATGTTTTGCAATCAAAATGATTTGCAATGATTCAACAGTTTTATTAATAATTTCAGAAGAACTCTAGAGTACATAATATTTAATAAAGAAACTAAGGTAATACTATAAGTATATTTTGCAATAAAAACATTCAGCCATATGCCAAAATTCAAATTTATGCAACAAAATTTATTAGAATAAAATTCAGTCTTCTAAAGAGAGAATTTTATAAATGTATTGGGTTGGTATCAAAATATGGTTATGGAATAATAATCAATTGGCATTCCACCACATTGCCAAAAATGTTGTACTCATAATATTTAGCAATTAATATAAAGTGAACTACGAAAACTACACTTTTTGTACATTGATCTGCTGAAATATCTGCTAATCATGGCTCAGTTTAGCCAGCTATTCAAGTGTCCAGTTCTAAGATCTTTTAAAGTCTATTATATAGTAAGGAGGACATGCCACAAAAACAGACTGTAAAAAAACGACTGTTTTCTACAACTAAATATTGACCCTTGTCAGGATCAGGCTTTATCCGCGAAATTCACACATTAAACCTGCAAGTTTCCACTTCAGATCTTGCTTTCTTCTAGTCCTGTATGCCGGAGCCAGAATTTTGGCCTATTTTGCCGGAGCCGGAATTTGTTCAGCTCCAGCATTATTGAAGAAAGTATTATTGCAAATAAAGTATGTAAATAAGTATTGCAAATAAGTATTGCAATTGCAAATAAGTATTATTGCATTATTGCAAATTATTGAAGAAAGTTTCTTCAATAATATACAATATCCATACCACAAACATTTTCTTGTTGCAAATCCACATCAAAACTAGTCGGGAAACACCAAAAATTTTGTATCAATTATATCACCGCAATTATATATTTTTAAACAAAAATCCAGGCAGGTGTAAATTTAGTGGCAGACTCAGAGCGAGCCTTGTACTAAAATCAGCAGTGTTTTTGGCTTCACTTTGTTGACTGGCGAAAGACTGGAGCATGCTCTCCAGGTATTATATAGCTTAGTACTTCCAACGCACATCCAAACCCCAACACACCAACTAAAGCCCACCTTAACTTACATCCGACTTACATTCCAACTGTTTCTTGCTTCTCATCCTTGATCGCAGCTGCTTTGATTCCCCTATACTTTCACTAGTGGCAACATCATGACTTTCATGCTAATCTTTAACTCATGACTAACGTAATCTAACACTGGATTTAACCTCATTCTGGTCTGGCTACACTCCGTTACACAGTCAGTGTAACTGTGCAGCTAACCAACTTATTCGCAATGAAATCACTGGATGCAATATTTTAACATTGCACGATGCACGAGCACTATTTTGAGCAGGATGACTTGAACAGGGTATAAAGTTTCTTTGAGAACAAGATAAATTACCAAAGAATGACAATATGGCAATGCTTACATACTAGGTTTGATTTGAGAAAGGTCTTTAGATGAATGTAATTTTGAAATACATTCCCAATTACCTCCTACCCACAGGAAGCTAGGCTATACACAAGAATTTAATGTTGAAAAAAAGTAAACATACTGTAGCTAGACACTGCATAGCGACTGAAAATTATATAGCTACATTATAATTATATCATTTAGGAATGTCAGAATGTCATATGGTAAGTAGAACTCACTGTGTAGGCACCCTGAAAATGTGCATTGCAAAGATGTGAAGAGTAACTAGTAGACGCGATCACATGTAATCTGGCCCTGCATTTTATTCTTTTCGTCTGTCCGTTTACAGATAACTGTTTTTGTTCGTCTGCAACCATTTTTGTCAGTGCATCCGGCTACTCGTCTGTTAACGCACTTAACACCATCTTTTCACTTCAACCAAGTTATGCTCTGGTGGGCGATGAGGAAAACAGGCTCTACACTATTAAATTTATACGTCAATACTTATGTCTATGACACCCACGAAGCCTGCACTAGACATAAATATCAGATAGCACTGCAAACTTACAAACATAGTTTTTATATTGTTAATACGTTCGTGAATTATTGCCTTTGTAAGCACATTCCGAACACCGAAGGTGAACATTTCTGTAAATTGCAGCTTCATGTATGATAGAATGTATCAAGAGTTCAATACTCACCAACTTTAAAATGCTACATCAACACTCTTTATAGAAAACAGATTAAGATTTTAAAAGGTACAAAAATTTATTATTATAAACTGATTGCTTTAGGTCAATAGACCATATGCATTATTAAATTCCAGCGATTAATGCGCGCTGTGCATTCTGGTAATTCCAGGGCGTTAGAACTGGTTAAAGCTAAAGTAAACAAGATGTCGAACGAAATTGATACACTCAATAGC